>JAIZAY010001150.1:0-20194 GCA_029531755.1 Holothuria leucospilota | reverse complement strand
CGGGCACTAGAAACAAAGGGCGAGAACCCAAACCGGACCGGGCAAAAACGCAACAGCAAACTATTTACATGCACCTACAAATATAAAATTGTGTTACTATGTACAAAGGACTATATACAAAGGTTAATTACAAAAGACAATTTACAAATTTATTCACGCAAAACTACAGGTTAGCAGATTTTTAAGTACATAGAAACAGGCACTGAGGAACAAAACCCAAACCGAAATTTCTGTGTTAACTTTGTATAAATCCATCCCGAACCCAAGCCAGTTACACAGGACTATTTACAATCTCACTAGGCAAAACTATTTACATACCCATTTACATTAACAGAAGAGTGTTCAGGTTGAGTCTGTACAATGCTTTTTTGTAACTATGGGAGCTCGCTTTTTACGTACGTAGAAACGGGCACGAAGAAACAAGGGAGAACCTAAACCTGACCGGACAAAACTGCAAAGGTGAACTATTTACAGAATTCTGTACATTGCGCTAGCAAACAAAATTTCTGCGATAACTACGTACAAAACCACCCCGAACCCAAACTAGTTACATAGGACTATTTACAAGTTTCATGTCACGTCCGGTGCTTTGTTCCGGAGCACCCATAGTTACAAAAAAGCATTGAACAGACTCAACCTCAACACTCTTCTGTTGATGTAAATGGGTATGTAAATAGTTTTGCCTAGTGAGATTGTAAATAGTCCTATTTACATACCCATTTACATCAACAGAAGAGTGTTGAGGTTGAGTCTGTTCAATGCTTTTTTGTAACTATGGGTGCTCCGGAACAAAGCACCGGACGTGACATGAAACACAAGGACAACTATATACACCAGGCCAGCATTCATGTGGCCAACCCCCACTATTTACAGTATTAACAATGTGATGTGCTCTTTACATGCTTGTAGCCGGGCGGACCTAATGTGAAACAAAGCAAACCTATTTACACTGAACTACCAAAAAAAAAAACTTTGTGGCATGCATGGGCACAGACACAAACAGAACAGAAACCCCAAAAGAGAAAACGGGGACACAAAAAGGCAAAACCATTCACACTAAATACTCTGACTGGGCCCTTATCTTTTTAATCCGTGGGCTTGGTACGGGCGTCCCAGAGTGATGGGTTCCCCTGTCTGATACTTCTCCCGAAGCCGACCTCTTTAGTGCAGACTCTGGCCCCTCCCCCTCGCACAAATCAAACCAACCCTCCCCCGAAGGTGGATCCTTTGGAGGGGGCTCTGAGGCACGCTCCCCGCCATCCGACATCGCCGAGTCTGAGGACAGATCGAGGTCCTCCTCTACTGTCATTATTTCAACCTGTCCGGGTTGAACAGACGTCATTTCAACTTGACTGGGTGTCGTTGCTAAGGGTGGCGGAGAGTCTACCTCAGGAGTTCCAGTACCTCCCTCACACTGCTTGGAGGCAAGGAAGTCCTGTTCCACCTCAAGTGCCGCCTCCTCTAATTCCTGAGTTGAATACTGTGGGCCTGTTTGCGAGGGTTCAGGTGCCGACCCCACATCCGCACTGACATGAGCAGAGTACGATGTGGGGCAGGCGCCAAACACATGTCCCTCCTCCTCACAGAGGTTGCACCGTACCTCGTTGGGGCACTCTGCC
The DNA here is from genome assembly GCA_029531755.1 of Holothuria leucospilota. NCBI lineage: Eukaryota > Metazoa > Echinodermata > Holothuroidea > Aspidochirotida > Holothuriidae > Holothuria > Holothuria leucospilota. The sequence continues at coordinate 18,575 of JAIZAY010001150.1, read as the reverse complement.
TTGCCGTGCCCCAACTGCAAGCATTTCCCACATCGTCTGTTGGGACACGACTTGGCTTCGTGCCCCTGCTCTCCACATCTAAAACAGGTACGGGGCTGACAAAAGTACCTAATGTGGGCCTTGGAACCCCCTATGAAGAGGAAGGATGGAATGTCCCTCACCAGTTCCATACGGAACTGTCTCTTGCCATTAAATATACCTTTCAACTCACCCCCCGTATATTTACACCACCACATTTCAGAGACAGTTCCGTACTGACTAAGAACCCTCGCAACCAGGCGCTGATCTACCTCTGAAGGGAAGGTAAAGCACTGTCACCGTCAAAGAGCCATCATATGGGGTGACAGTGAGCCCCTCTACCCCCTTTCAGGCATGACACACCCTTTACACGGGCAGCATCAGACTTAAAACTTAAGGTCATACGTGTTGCGGGCCTCAAGCGCCTGCAACATCTCTATTTCTTTAATTTCGACACCATTGTCTTTTAACACAGTAAACGCCTGTGGGGGAGGGACACTCACCCCAGACGAAAACTCCAACTTAACAATTGTGCTATCCCGACTTCCGGGCATAGCACCAGTTTGTGTGGCTCGAGGCCACGAAAGGAGGAAAAAAAAACCTCAACTAGTTTAACAAAGGCCAAAAAAGAGGAAGTAAGAAAAACACAAGCTACACAGAAACAAAGCGCGGTCGCAAACAAATGGACACGACCAGACCTACTTATCAACTACAACACAAGCACGCTATAAGGTTTTATGCACAATTGCAATTAGTAGTACAGCTATCACACAGTGATAAGGTTGAGCACGGCAAAGCAACGAGAGCTCGACGAAACACGTCTGCTCTCGTCAAAGACCTGAACTGAATAGAAAAAAAAAAAAAAAAAAAAAAAAAAAAAAAATGGGAGCTCCTTACGTGCTCCGGAACAAAACACCGGACGTGAAATGAAACACAAGGACAACTATACACACCAGGCCAGCATTCATGTGGCCACTCCCCACATGCCCGCAGCCGGGCGGACATGCAATACGGGGCTAAATGACTGTGTTCTGTTGGTGAACGAGGTTACCCTTTGCCACAACTGCCTCCGGGACACCCTTGGGCAAGGTGCGCCTGTATTTTTGGCCCAGTTTTGTTCATTTTGTTTTTTTGTAAATAGTGTATATAGTGTACATACTGTAAATATAGCAAGTTGACTCCACCCCGGACCCCTCGTGGCAGGTGGACCCCGCCCCGGACCCCTCGTGGCCCCTTGGGGCAGTTTGTGATGATTGTTTGGTCTGGTGTTTTGGTTTTTTTGGTTGTTGTTGGGTGGTGGTGGTTTGTTCTGGTGTTGTCTTTCGTTGGCGGTATGTAGTAATATTGGTTTAGGGTGGCCGGGGGGAGGTTGGTTTGTATGGTATTTGGTTGTCAGTGTGTGTGTGGTTCTATTGTTGTAATGAACATACTTTTCTGTTTGATTTGGTGGTGTGTGGATAGTTTTGCGTTTATGTTCCTGTCCGATCCGGTTTGGGTTTTTTTGTTTTTTGTTTGTACGTGCCGTTTCGATGCACTTAAAAAGCTCTGTTGGTGAACGACAAGCAAAAAAAATTAAATTTCTAAGATGTCTTATCAACCTATGGTCACCTTTACTATTGTGGCAGCCTTAACTACTTGAAGTGGAATGATGCCATTCCTGTTGGAATGATGCCATTCCACAGGATGAAATATGGCTGAAGATAGGTGGTGACAAAGGTGGAGGAAATTTCAAACAAGTATTCCAGATCGGAAATGTAGAGCACCCTAACTCACCACACAACACAATAGTGACTACCATCTTCCCAGCAGATGACTCCCTTCACAAATTAAAAGTTGGTCTGAAAGAACATTGACAACAGCTTTCAGATTTATCCAGCAAACAATAGAAGTAGGTATTGAAAGCATGAAAGCAAACTAGAAATTGATATAAGAAGATTTATGTAAACATATTCAGTACTTAATGTCACCTATTTTCTTACTTTCAGCATCAAAAAACTTCGACTGTTTCCTTTTGGGGATTATGAATACCTCAGCAAAGTTTACGGTCTCACAGGAGCAAATGGTTAGTATTGTTTGATTGTATTTTTATGATTACAACAAAAGAGTTACGATTTAACAAAATGTTCTCTGGCAGGTCGTCGTCTGTGGCGCAACATCACTAAAGAAGGGATGAAGATTCCCTTAAAAGAATGGGGGGGGGGGGGGGATCAGACAACAGGACTCTCGAAAAGTTGCAGAATTTCAACCATATGTTGTTCAGAGTGGTGCAAAGCTCTCAGAGGCGAAAACTTTTTACAATGTCATAGCTGATACACTCTTCAACTTTCCAATAGATCAGGTTTGTATCAAATACTTATTAAACAATTGATGTGCTGTGTGTCTACACTGTACTTCATTTGATGTACTGTGCCTAGCTAGGTTCACCTCTCTGTAAAACTACCTCATTTCTCTTCCTGTTGATCATGTCTGTCCAACAGGTCTACAGTTAAGCCTGGGTTTATACCTCAAGCACTTTGTATCCCTCGAAAATCAATGTCATCTATTGCATGTGAAGATAGCAAAAACACTTCATCACCCCGCCCCAGAAAGCAGCAAGGATTTAGCATACACCAAAGCACGGCAGCTCGAGGAGGAAGCAAATAGTCTTGACGAAGGAGCCAGCATTCTTATAGATCACATAACGAATGTCAAAGAAGAAGACCAAGCTTCTACAATAAAGCAGTATTTGGAGGAGCGGGACAAACTAGTAAGTATACAGTAGTGACATAAATACAACCCTCGCTATTCACCTTGCAGAACTGAAGCTTAACAAGAAAATATGCTGGTTTCTCAAAAAAAAAGGGGGGGGGGAGGCCTCTGGTGCAGGAACTGGATGAGACACTGAAGAAATTCAGGGTGACAAGGCAAGCCTACCACGGCAAGAGTTTTGTAGGCAACCATGTACATAGATGTTGAAAGGGTAAATAAGTTTAAATAATGACTGTATTTTAGTTCCTCAAAATCATTGCTATGATGGGGAAATCCTTTCTATGTATTGCAATTCCTTATTTGATAATTATTTGTATCCCACAGAAAGAAAATGTTGACCAGTTGATGTCCGATGTTATTGAGGTGACAACCAAGCTTCGTCCAAGTTTAGTGCAAGACGCTGAAGTAATGACATCATCATACAAAACTCTCTTTCGCCTATTCGGGTTGTGCCACAAACAATACAATACAGCTGGATACGTGACTGATGAAGACAACAACTCTATGTAGTATTATATTAGACAAAATATTTTCGAAAGTGCATACTACTTGCAAGTAGTTTTGGACTGCGAAATACTGACCTGTTTATGGAAAGGCAAAACTCTCTTGTTAATATCTGCTTTGTCCTCCACATATAGGCATACAAGACTACTTCCAACTTTTGTAGGAAATTTTGATGCTTCTTTGGAAATAGGATATCTTGACTAAAAAAATATTCAGCCTGATTGGGGGATCCCCTCTCCCTGTCTCAACCTATGGTCCTTCTGAGAAAAAAAAAGCAACAGTTAGTCCACACGTCCACAGTGAAAAGGTTTGTTAAGAGCTAGTAAGCCATATTTTTATTCATGATGCTTTTCTCTTGATAGAGCATTCTATAGCTGCATACTTGGAATACTTCAGAAAAAACTTCCCTCAAGAGTCTGTCCCGCCTAAAATGCACATCTTTGAGGATCATGTAATTCCATTCATGAATAAATGGAAAGTTGGCCTTGGATTCCTTGGGGAGCAGGGTGTGGAGCCTGTACACGCCAGGTTGAACAACATCAAGGCTAACATCACATGAATTTAATGACGACCTGGCAATTTTCAAGTCCATGATTACCACACACTGGATCCAGACGAGGCCAGCAGTATTTTCATCCCGTTCCTGAAAAAAATATCGTTCTGAAGTTTATCAATAAAAAAGAAATTGATGTCTTTCAAACTTCATACAACTTGTGTTACGTGTAGCTTTTTACGTACGAAGAAACGGGCACGAAGAAACAAAGGAGAACTTAAAGTGGACCTAAAGTCTAAAAATTCAAAAATATATATTTTAGAGGTTACAAAATTAATCTTATTGGTCCAACTCCCATTGTCATAGCTTATTCCATTGCTGAGATATTAAATGTTAAAATTTATTCACTTAAATCCAAACAGTTCATTGCGCAATAATTTTTGACATTCTTGTTGTACAACTCACATTAAATGCTTTGTTTTCTTTTAAAATTAAAAATGTTTATATGACCTTGACCGCTTCCTGTTTTCTTGCATGACATGCTGTACAGAGAGGGCTTATATAGCCAAGTCACCCCAAAGCAGTAAGAACGCGATCACATTTTGCCACAAGGTGCGGTGGCTTTCAGAAAACAAAGAAAAACAAAGATTGTAATTTGAGTAGTACAACAATGACATCACAAATTATTGCGCAATCTACCTTTTTAAATCGAGTGAATAAACTTCAACATTTTATATCTCAGCTTAAGAAAGTCCTGTGAAGATGGGAATTGGACCATTGGAATTCAGTTTTCATGCTCTTTAATATATATTTTTGAATTTTCAGACTTTAGGTACACTTTAAACCTGACCGGACAAAAGTACAAAGGTGAACTATTTACAGAATTCTGTACATTGCGCTAGCAAACAAAATTTCTGCGATAACCATGTACAAAACCACCCCGAACCCAAACTAGTTACATAGGACTATTTACAATCTCACTAGGCAAAACTATTTACATACCCATTTACATCAACAGAAGAGTGTTCAGGTTGAGTCTGTTCAATGCTTTTTTGTAACTATGGGTGCTCCTTACGTGCTCCGGAACAAAACACCGGACGTGACATGAAACACAAGGACAACTATATACACCAGGCCAGCATTCATGTGGCCACTCCCCACATGCCCGCAGCCGGGCGGACCTAATGTGGAACAAAGGCAAACCTATTTACACTGAACTACCAAAAAAACTTTGTGGCATGCATGGGCACAGACACAAACAGAACAGAAACCCCAAAAGAAAACGGGGACACAAAGGCAAAACCATTCACACTAAATACTCTGAGTGAGACCTTATCTTTTTAATCCGTGGGCTCGGTACGGGTGTCCCAGAGTGATGGGTTCCCCTGTCTGATACTTCTCCCGAAGCCGACCTCTTTAGTGCAGACACTGGCCCCTCCCCCTCACACAAATCAAACCAACCCTCCCCCGGTGGATCCTTTGGAGGAGGTTCTGAGGCACGCTCCCCGCCATCCGACATCGCCGAGTCTGAGGACAGATCGAGGTCCTCCTCTAATGTCATTATTTCAACCTGTCCGGGTGCCGCTGCCAACGATGGCGGACAGTCTGCCTCAGGAGTCCCAGTACCCCCCTCACACTGCTTAGAGGCAAGGAAGTCCTGCTCCACCTCAAGTGCCACCTCCTCTAATTCCTGGGTTGAATATCGTAGACCTGTTTGCGAGGGTTCAGGTGCCGGTACCAGTACTTAGTGCAAACTGTCGTTGGGATATAACAAGCTTTAGAAAATTTCAAGGCAAAAATTTCCACCAAAAATCTTTAAAGGGGCGCATTGAGTTGATATCGATTATTTTGTGACGAGTTTAAAGGGAACCATTCTATGTCAATGCTCCTTTTTAGCCTCACTGCTCATGTTTCACTTCCTATAGTGACCAAAAATGTGAAAAATTGTTTTTATGGGTGTTAGAGCTGTTGTCCAAGCCCATGATACTCCAACCTCTCTTGAATAAACAACACTTACAAACAATTGTGACCTTCAATCACAGCAGCTGTTGGTTATAGGAGTTGCAAGCCTTTCAATGCAGTTGGGATAAGCATCCCTCATTGGTTGTCTTTGAACATTAATACCTAACTGCAAAAAGTGGTCACGAATTTGTAAGGAATGATTTTAATCATTAATTACCCTACCATTGCCATTTCAGTTGTGTGTCACATGTGCAGAATCTCTTAGTTTGACCATTTACTTTCAAAATGTGTGTAAACCTCAACAGGTGTGATAAAAAAAAAAAAAAAAAAAAACATGAATTACGTGAACCAACTCAATGTGCCCCTTTAAGGGCTATCAAATAACAATGTTTTTGGATAAGAAGTGAAAAAAATTTAAAACTAGAAGCAATATTAGGTTTTTCAAGATACCCGTTGGAATTAATTCAAAAAAGCTTTTACTGTGACCAAAATGAGGCCTTCTTTGACCCCTACCGAAAGCTACAATTTGAATTTAAAGAGCTATGAATATTTAACAGGTAATTAAAAGCGCATGCGCACAGCTTATTTTTCGTTGTTAACACACGTGAAAGGTACACAATAGGCTACACAATGGACAACATATTTTTAACAACATTATACTTCATATCTTGGAAATTTTCATATTTCAAGGACATTTGTTCAAATCGGGGACGGAACATTGGATTCGGGGACTGTCCCCGAACATCGGTTAGTTACATGGGGGTTAAACCATAGTTAGTAGACACATCCCTGGTTGGGAAACTCGGCGAACTGCACTATGTTGAGATCCTGATTTTCAGTAGTCACGTGACGCTAACCGTGCACAAGGCTGGTTGATTAGCTCTACTACACGTGCGTACTGGTAGCACAAGGCGTTACATACACCACTATGGAAGTACTACCTACCTACCTCCAAAGTAGTACTTCTGTAGCATTACTTGTGAACCTTTATCAAACGGTATTTTTTTTTGGGGGGGGGGGGGGGTTGTTTTTGTTACATTGTTTCTGTCTTCAGACCCCTAGCTTCAGTGAAAAAGGGGCAGGGGGAGGAACATTAGGAGGGCAGAATTTGCGCGCGCGAAGCGCTGCGCACCATTGGCCGGGGGTCCAGGGGCCAGCCGAAGGGCCCCTGGTGGGGTCCAGGGGCAACGCCCCGGTGGGGGCACAGGGGGCGAAGCCCCCGGAAGCTCCTGGGTTTTAGCTTCTCTCTCAACCCAGAATATGGTCTTTTTTACCTTTCAACACCCATAGACTGGAAGAATCTGAGCCACAGACTATGCAGATTCCAGACCCTAATTTTTTTTAGCCACTACAAAGAAATGAGAGAAAAATGTGAATGTAAGATAGATATAGGTATTACTTTGTCTGTACCTTTGATATTTCTTGACTGCATATTAATTACTAAATTAATACTACAGACTACATACTGTTGGTATGGGCATGTGGTTTTGAAAGTGAAATTGATCTTACACATCCCCATCTAATTATTGGCAAATGATGTGCAGTTTTAGTATACAAAATAACCTTTGTTTACACAAAATATATGAAATCTTTTTCTCTGGAAAACAACAACATATTTTAATGGCCTTAAAGTCATATTATTATCAAGTGTAGCAGCATCAAACTGAAGCAGCAGCATTTGGGAAAATATCAATGTTTGATAGCCAAAGTACATAGTACATTTGCTGAACTACTTGAGAATACCAATACCTGCCAAATACAAGCACACAAGTTTATAGTTTCAATGCTCCTTGTTATTCTGATGGTTAAAAAAAAATTAAATGTTTATAAGGCAGAGACATCACGAGTGGGTGCAGTTCATCAATGCAGGGAACAGGGGATTATGTAACGTTTACAGTTTTGCACATAAATGTCAACCGTCTACTTTTACGAGAAAACCATTTACTAATTGCAGCTCTTCTCACATCTGTCCACTCGATATTATGGAGGTGTAACTTAATGTTAAGGGGCTGGTTGAGTCGTTTGTTGCTGAGGCTTGCCCTGCGAACAGTTTTGACTAGCTGCAAGTGAGAGAAAAGTCTTTCAACTTCTCCTGAAGACAAAGAGAGTGTTGCCATGATGCTGTAAAGGTGGGCCAGTGTTGGGTACATGTCTCGTAAGGAAGATGATTTATCTGATGTCCTGTCAAGTAAGATCCCTACCAAAAATGGCAAAGTAGATGGCCATCTTGGGCTTTGAGGAATGTCCGTGTTTTTCAACCATTCCAACCAACCTACCCACTCTTCAGTTACCTTCTCTGGGTCTAAGGTGAAATACTCAGAGGCATCTTCCTGTCTGTATAGGGCTGGCAGAGCATCCATGAGGTGCTTGTCTTGCACAGGGATGGCCAGTACAGCAAGTTTTGACAGCAGTTCTGCATTCTGAAATCGAACTTGGATGTGGTTAATCAATGAATTAATTAATGGCAGCTTAATACTCTTATCAAATTCTTCTTCATTGCAGTTCATCCTTCTCATTGGAAAGGAATGCTTTTGAAGCTTCTTCCCCCATAGTCCATGTGTTGTCTTCTTCAGCTCAAGGGCTTTACAAGTTTTAGATTTCTCAGGTTCAACAGCTGATAAATCAACATCTGCCTTTTGGAATACAAGAGATAGGGCAGTAAGATGAGGTAGAATATCCCCAAGGAGCACAAGAGTCCTGACAACAAGCTCAGAACTTAGCCACTCAGCAAGCCCCCTTGTCCTGGGTAGGACGTTAAACTGCATCCGGTTGTGGAGCTTGTTAAAGCGTGGGGATAATGAGGTTACCCTTTGCCACAACTGCCTCCGGGACACCCTTGGGCAAGGTGCGCCTGTATTTTGGCCCAGTTTTGTTCAGTTTTTTTGTTTTTGTGTAAATAGTGTATATAGTGTACATAGTGTAAATATAGCAAGTTGACTCCACCCCGGACCCCTCGTGGCAGGTGGACCCCGCCCCGGACCCCTCGTGGCCCCTTGGGGCAGTTGTGATGATTGTTTGGTCTAGTGTTTTGGTTTTTTTGGTTGTTGTTGGGTGGTGGTGGTTTGGTCTGGTGTTGTCTTTCGTTGGCGGTATGTAGTAATATTGGTTTAGGGTGGCCGGGGGAGGTTGGTTTGTGGGGTATTGGGTTGTCAGTGTGTGTGTGGTTCTATTGTTGTAATGAACATAATTTTCTGTTTGATTTGGTGGTGTGTGGATAGGTTTGCCTTTATGTTCTTGTCCGATCCGGTTTGAGTTTTTGTGTTTTTGTTTGTATGTGCCGTTTCGATGCACTTAAAAAGCCCCCCCCCCCCCCCCCCTCCCCCAGCAAGCCCCCTTGCATCATCCTTACGTTTTGTTTCAGAACTGGAAACAGCTGCAGTTTCCAAATCTTCTAGCAAAATGTCATACCCCTTTAACACAGTAGTCACTGCTTTGTCATAGGAGAGCCAGCGGTGCTGTTTCGCTTGATGGACCCGCCAATGGCTGGACTTGTGGATATCCTGTAACTCTCGCAATGTTGCAGCTGAGACGGTTGAATACTCATAATACTTATATAGGGCATCTAACCCCTCCGATACTTTGTCTATTCCGGGCACAGCTTTAAAGGCATTCCTGCAGGCCAAAGCCAAACGGTGGTCATGGCAATGCATTATAATGGCTGGTCCTAAAACTCTTTGTAATAAAGCACCTGCACCATTGGTCTTTCCTGCAAAGCTTGAAGCTCCATCCTAAGTGATGTTAGTACATCTTTATGAAAGTATTTGCCTCTTTAATCATTTCGCCAGTGCCTCTGGCGAAGAGCACCAAATTCCTCTAGTGCCTGATTACTATCAGCGATGTACCTCACAATTTCAAACATGCAGTTTGCACATTTCACATCACTAGCTTTTTGTTTTTCTTCAATGTTTGACCGCATTTCATGGTTAATTTCCATACTAACTGCATTTTTGTGTTGCTCTGAACTGATGTGAGCTTTCACTTTGTCCTTTCTCAGTAGTTTGTATCCTTCAGTAACCCACGTTCCTGTTTTGTTTGATGGGAGGCTTTTGTATTTTTGGCACATTTTGCAGAACAAACAACTCTTTCTCACCCTTTATGTTTGTTTCTTCTTTGACTGTGATGAATGGAAAGTTGAGTTCTAGAATTGAGTTAACACTGGCTTTATGTTTACCTTTAGTCTTTGAGGATGATGCATGGTGAGCCTGAGGAGCAATAATGTTGCAGCCATCCTCCTCCTCCTCCTCCTCCTCCTCCTCCTCATCATCATCATCATCATCACCCCCATCATCTTCATCTTCCTCAACCTTATCTGAAGGACTTGATTCTTCCATTGCTTGCATGTCTTCAGACGCAGTGTTTTTGTATACTTCTTTAAGACTGCCTGAAGTACCTGATGTTTCCCCTTCAACTCCTCTCTTTTCTTGGCTACATCCTGGTGTGTCAGCATCTATGGAAGCTTTTCTCCTGTAAGATAGAACAAATATGGTTTTTTGTGTGAACAATCATCATTTGACATGCCGTAACTATTCCTTAGCTTTTTCAGTTTTGAAAGGATGATGCTTGAAGTTATGATTCACCACTAGAAGAAAGATTATTTATCAGGGAGGGGGGATTCCATGGATCCATTTGCAACTATTAAGTGATGGGAGGGGGCATATTATGATAATATATACAAAGATGAGGGGCAAGATCTCAAGAGGTTCCAACCATAAGCCTACAGTTCTACAAGAATTAACAAAAGTCTATAATTCAAGTGAACTTGAGAGCTTAAATTCATTTTCAACTTACTTCAAATTGAGGTTTTTAAGTACGTAGAAACGGGCACTGTGAAATAAAGGACGAGAACCCAAACCGGACCGGGCAAAAACGCAACAGCAAACTATTTACATGCACCTACAAACAAAAAATTGTGTTGCTATGTACAAAGGACTATATACAAAGGTTAATTACATAGGACAGTTTACAAATTCACGCAAAACTACAGGTTAACTATCACCCGCCCCGCCCGCACCGAAGCAATTGGCCCCCAGCGCCTGCCAAACGTCGACCTTGGCAGACGAGCAAAGTCGGCCTCGACCCTCAGTTTAATCTCCGTTCTCACCGACGCCAGGACGACGTCTGCTGGCCTCCCCCCTTCCCTAAAAACAATATTACATCGGTCTCTCCATATAGCTAGCTTAATGGAGGCCGAAACAAACGTAAGTATGGCCCGAACACCTGTATTGCCTGGTGGGGGCAGTAGACCATACAAAGCATAGTCCTGGCTGACCGCCCAGGTGTTACGAAACGTTAGACGGCCAGCCAGGCCTTGAAACCACTCCCAGAGGAGGGCCACAAAGCCACAATGCCAAAACACATGTGGCACACTCTCCCACTTTGTGCACCCAGTGCGGGGGCAAATGCCATCTCCAAGACGCCACCGAAGGCGCTTGAGATTAGTTACGATGGCGTCATAAGCAATTCGCCACAGTAGGTCTCGCCGGCGGTGATCTAGTGACCTGCTGTGCACCACGCGCCACACCTCCGGCCCCAAGGCGTAGTGGCTTGGTTGGACCCGGCCAGCCAAGCCATCAAAGATGGCTTGGTACAGGTCCCCCGCACTGGACTGCAAAACGTCCCCTGCAGTTGACATCATACGGAGATTGTCCCTCATATGACAATATGTCCTTGAGGTTCTCCCGCTGTGGGGTACACTATTACTGAAAAGGGACGGAAAGAACCCACGGAGTGACAATCCCCCCCAATAGCGGACAAAGTAGGCAAACGCCATCTCACTGTCGACAGCGCTAAAAACACACTTGGTCAGGACAAAACGGAGCTTTGAGGGAAAGTGCACAAGGCCCAGTCCCCCATGCCTAAGGTCCTGGTACACCACCTTTCTTCTGACCAGCTCCGTTTTCCCTGACCATAGGAATTTAAATACGGCCCTCTCAAGTCGCACAAGGACACCTTCTGGAGCAGCCAGAACAGTGCCCGGGTACCACAAGACAGGATAAATGAATCTATTAATTACTGTTACTTTCCCCATCAGACTAATGTAGCGCCCTCCGTAGTCTGCCAACCTAGCTTCCACTAGGTCCACTTTCTCATTCCAGGTAAGTGACTCGGGTGAACCGTAACCGAACCATATGCCATTGATTTTTATGGCGTCGTCTACCCATGATGCCACGAAGGGCAGTTGTTTCGACCGCCACTTACCTAGACGGAGTCCTTTGGTCTTGGTGGGGTTCAGTCTGGCACCTGTCGCTCTTTGAAAAGTGGACAGGGTGCCAGTAAGGGCCTTGAAGGAAGCTAGGTCAGAGACTACGCATGTAACATCATCAGCATACTGGAGGCACTTGACTGGCACCACCAGGAATGTGAAAAGGTCGGAATATAGGCTCTACATGGAGGGCTCTTGCGAGGGATTCACTGAACAATACATAGAGCAAAGGTGACAGTGGGCATCCCTGCCGTACCCCACGTTGGACTCTGAAGGGGTCCGACGGTAGGCCATTAACAATAACACGACTATATACACTACTATACAATAAGGTGATCCATTTAACAAAAACTGAGTTCAGGCTAAACTTCTTCAAGACTTTAAAAAGGAATCCGTGATCAGCCATGTCGAAGGCCTTCTCCTGATCGAGGGAGACAAGCGCACAAGGAAGATCACGGTCCATCACATACGCGACCAAGTCCCGCACCAACCAGAGGTTCTGCTGAATACTGTGTCCCCGCACCGCACATGTCTGAAAAGACCCCACAAGATCCGGCACGACGGTGCCTAGCCTATTGCAAAGGGTTTTCGCCAGGATCTTGTAGTCCACATTTAACAGGGTGATTGGTCGCTTGTTTTTAGGTTCAAGGGGGTCACCAGGCTTGGGTAACAACCTTATTACTCCTGTGCGCTGCGAGGGGCTCAACGAGCCAGCAAGGAAGGCAGAGACGAATACATCACGGAGATCGTGTCCAACGGTACCCCAAAAGCGTTTGTAGAATTCTACCGGAATACCGTCGGACCCAGGTGACTTTCCACCGTTCATTTTCGCCACTGCCTTCCAGAGCTCGTCGACAGTCAAGGGGGAACCAAGTTCATCGTTCTGCTCTTTAGTGGGGGTCTTGGCAATGTTATCTAATAGGGACTTTTGAAGGCCCTCATCAACATCTGCTCGGGTGTAAAGCTGTTCATAGTATCCTTTAAATACTTCTACGATGTCCAGAGGGTCCTTCTGTACTGTACCGTGGACGTCACGGACTGCCTTTATTCGACGGTCAGTAGCATACTTTGTGACGTCCCGGTAGAATTTGATGGTTGGTTTTTCCTCCGCCTCCACACAATGAACACGAGCACGAACACGGGCCCCATGTAGTTTTCCATCAAGATACTGCTGGATTGCGTGGAGTGCAGAGGAGTCCCCATCCCTCTCCCTAGAGCAGAGCGAGAGGAACTCCTCCCTTTTTCGACGAGCTCTTGCTACACATTACTCAACTGTAAACTGTTTGATGCGAGACTTGACATCATCCCACCATTCTAAACCCGTAGAGAATGCCGGCTTTAAAGTTCGCCATCCCCCGTACCTGGCCTTAAACTGGGGTACAATAATCATCCTCCATTAGAATATCTGTGTTCATTTTCCAGAACCCCCTTCTTGCTGGCCATGAATCTGGGGGTTGAAAGGAGACAGTAACTGCATCATGATCCGAAATTGGACATGCCACAACTTCACAATCACTCGGTGACAGAGCCAGTGGAGAGTACACCCGGTCCAGCCTTGAGGCGTCCGTGCCATCAGGGCGGTGCCAAGTGAACACAGACAAGCCGGGATGTTTCACTCTCCAAACGTCAACCATGTCGTGATTCTTTGTAAACATGTCCAATTCCGTCATGCCGACACTACAGCCTGAAGACGTACAAGAGGTCATTCGGTCAAGCTGTGTGTCGGGGACACAGTTAAAATCTCCAGCCAGGATACAAGGGGCACTGCCAGGAACGAAGGATGGCAGGGTCATGAAAAAGTCCCTTCTGTCAGAAGGCCGATTAGGAGCGTAAACGTTACAGAGGAAAAGGTTCCCACATGGATGCTTTATGGTCACGCACACCAACCGGCCCTCATGATCAGAATCAACTTTTCCGACCAGGGGAGTCCACCTTGGCGAAACTAAAGTAACTGAACCACATGATGTCGAAGAACCAAAGGAAGCATGCAAACCCCCTCCCCACTCAAAGGACCAGGTGTGGACATCGTCCTCATTCACAATGTGGGTCTCCTGGAGGAAAACGAAGTCCACACCTAGTGATCTACAAAACTGAAATATTCTGGACCGCTTCCGGCTGTCCCTCATGCTGTTAACATTCAGGGTCAAGAGGGACAGAGGATCAACAGCCATTGTAAAATAGGGGGCTACGTATCATCTACCTGGGCCCTGGCCTTTTTATTACTACGTGGACTCGGGGTGGGTCGGTCTGACACCTCGCCTGAGGCCGACCTCTTCAGTGGGGATTCCGAGTCGAACCCCTCACAAAAATCAAACCAGCCCTCCCCTGATGGTGGATCCTTTGCAGGAGGCTCTGAGGCAGACTCTCCATCATCTGACATGGCAGAAACAGATTCATTTTCCGAAGAGATCTGAATGTCCTCCTGCACTGTCATCGCGTCAGCCTCCACGGGTGGCGGTGAGGATGATGATGGAGAGCCTGTCTCAGGGGATCCGGGGCCCTCCTCACACTGTTTGGAGGAAGTGAGAAAATCCTGCTCTACCTGTTGTGCAGCCTCCTCCAACTCTTGAGTGGAGTACTCTGGGCCTGACTGCGAGGGCTCACCTGCCTGTTCCACATCTGCACTAGCACGTGCAGAGTACGATGTGGGGCAGGCACCAGAGACATGTCCCTCCTCCCCACATAGGTTACACCGCACCTCGTTAGGACACTCGGCCTTTTCGTGCCCCACCTGCAGGCACTTGCCACAACGCCTGTTGGGACACGACTTGGCTTCGTGCCCCTCCTCTGAACACTTCAAACAGGTGCGGGGCTGCCCAAAGTATCTTATATGAGTCTTGGAACCCCCTATGAAGAGGAAGGACGGTATCTCCCTCTTCAGTACCATACGGAACTGTCTCTTTCCGTTCAGGATGCCCTTCAGCTCACCTTCCTTGTAGGTGACCCATCGCATATCGGAGACAGTCCCGTACTGACTGAGAACGCTCGCCACCAGGCCTTGATCGACCTCAAAGTTCAGGTACAGAACTGTCACCACCACAGAGCGATCATATGGGGTGACAGTGAGCCCGTTGAGCCCTTTAAGGCGCGAAACACCCTGAATTCGGGCAGCATCTGACCTGAACTTTAGGTCGTACGTGTTGCGGGCCGCAAGCGGCTGCAACATCTCTATTTCTTTTACCTCCACACCATTGTTCTTTAACATAGTAAACGCCTGCGGGGGAGAAACGCTCGCCCCGGACGTAAACTCTAACTTAACAATTGTGCCATCCCGACTTCCGGGCATAGCACCAGTTATGTGGCTCGAGGCCACGAAATGAAAGGAGAAAAAAACCTCAAACTAGTTTTACAAAGGACAAAAAATAGGATGAAGTAAGAAAAACACAAGCTTCACAGAAACAAGGCGCGGTCGCAAACAAATGTGCACGACCACACCTACTTATCAACTACAACACAAGCACGCTATAAGGATTTCAGGAGCTTTTTAAGTGCATCGAAACGGCACATACAAACAAGAAACAAACTCAAACCGGGTCGGACAGGAACATAAAGGCAAAACTATCCACACACCACCAAATCAAACAGAAAATTATGTTCATTACAACAATAGAACCACACACACTGACAACCCAAATACCCAACAGACCAACCTCCCCCCGGCTACCCTAAAACAATATTACTACATACCGCCAACAACCAAAAAACCAGACACCAACAACAGGGGCCACGAGGAGTCAACTTGCTATATTTACAGTATGTACACTATTTACACAAAAACAAAAAAACTGAACAAAACTGGGCCAAAAATACAGGCGCACCTTGCCCAAGGGTGTCCCGGAGGCAGTTGTGGCAAAGGGTAACCTCATTATTCCCACGCTTTAACAAGCTCCACAACCGGATGCAGTTGACAGTACTACCCAGGACAGCTTTTTAAGTGCATAGAAACGGACACTATCAAACAGGAAGAACCAAATTCGGACCGGCAAGAACAACCATGAACTACTTACAATCACTTACAAAGTGACACCCAGGGGGGCTTTTTAAGTACATCGAAAAGGCACATACAAACAAAAAACAAAACTCAAACCGGATCGGACAGGAACATAAAGGCAAAACTATCCACACACCACCAAATCAAACAGAAAATTATGTTCATTAGAAGAATAGAACCACACACACACACTGACAACCCAAACACCCCACAGACCAACCTCCCCCCCGGCCACACTAAAAACAAAGACCACACACCCAAAGACAACACCACGCCGGACGGCAACACCACGCCCGAAGGCAACACCACGCCCGAAGGCAACACCACGCCCGAAGGCAACACCAAGCCCGAAGGCAACACCACGCCCGAAGGCAACACCACGCCCGAAGGCAACACCAAGCCCGAAGGCAACACTAAGCCCGAAGGCAACACAACGCCCGAAGGCAACACTACGCCCGAAGGCAACAGCACTTAAAAAGCACCGGGGCAAATACAGGTGCACCTTGCCCAAGGGTGCCCCGGAGGCAGTTGTGGCAAAGGGTAACCTCATTACTCCCACGTTTAAACAAACTCCACAACCGGATGCAGTTTAAAGTCCTACCCAGGACTATAAGGATTTCAGGAGTTCAGTTCAGGTCTTCGGCGAGTGCAGACGTGTTTTCGTTCCGCTCTCGCCTTGGCTATATACTATATAATTTTACGTGCTTAAAGGCGGACACGACCAAACGGTACAACGTTATTTCTTAGGTGTGTTGGCGAGGGCTTGGTCTTGTTGGGTTTCTCCGACCACGCCTGGTTTTTCTGTGTAATTTAGGTTGGGTTTCTTTATTTTTTTCTTGAACAGTGTTTATTATAGTTTTGAGGTTTTTTCCTTGGGTTCGCGTGGCCTAGTGCCACACTCACTTGCTGCTATGCCCGGAGGTCGGGATAGCAGCATCGTTAAGTTACAGTTTGAGTCGAGGGGGAATGTTACACCCCAGCAAGTTTTCTGTGTTGAAGAACAATAAGGTAGAAGTTAAGGACATACAGATGTTGCAGGCCCTTGCTCCCCGGAATACATATGACCTGAAGTTCCGGACTGATGCTGCCCGAATCAAGGGGGTTTCCTCCCTTAAGGGAGTGGAGGGTCTCACTGTCACCCCATATGATCGCTCTGTGTGTGGTGACACGTGGTTGTACCTCAATTTTGAGGTAGATCAGGGCCTGGTGGCGAGGGTTCTAGGGCAGTACGGAACTGTCTCTGACTGGCGTTGGGTCAAGTACAATGAAGGTGAATTGGCCGGTATTCTCAACGGGAAGAGACAGTTCCGTATGGAGCTGGAAAGGGACATGGTCCCTCCGTCCTTTTCATAGGGGGTTCAAAGGCCCACATCAGGTATTTTGGCCAGCCCCGCACTTGTTTTCAATGTAGAGAGGAGGGGCACGAGGCCAAGTCATGTCCCAACAAGCGATGCGGCCGGTGCCTGCAGTTGGGGCATGACAAGGCAACCTGTCCCAACGAGGTGCGGTGTAACTGGTGGGGAGGAGGGACATGGTCTCTGGTGCCTGCCCCACGTCATACTCTGCACGAGCTAGTGCAGATGTGGAGGCCGGCAGGTGAACCCTCGCATTCATGCCCAGAACCAATGATAGGGAGGAACCCAGGTGCCCCTTCACCTGATGAGGTGGCACATTCAGGTGGAACAAGACTTCCTAGCTTCCAAGGAATGTGAGGTGGTCTCTGGGAACCCAGAGGGAGGCCCTTCTCTACCTTCCCCATCAGCACCTGAGGCACCCTCCCCATCAGCTCCTGGGGAGGCCGGAATTTCCAACAGTGGAGAAAGACCTTAATCTTTCATCAGACTCAGAGTCTGACACTGTGCATGTCAAGATGTTGGAGGACCTGCCGTCAGAGCCTCCACCAAAGGTCCCACAATCAGGGGAGGACTGGTTTGATTTGTTGTGAGGGGGTTCAATCAGAATCTCAGTTAAAAAGTCGGCCTCAGGCGAGGTGTCAGATCAGGGAGTCCATCCTATTATGCCACCCAGCACCAAACATAAATAAAAAGGCCAGGTCAGAGACGGTTTTGTAGTTACACATTACACATGCAATCATGACTGGTCCTCTGTCCCTCATGACCCTAAACGTTAATGGCATGAGGGACAGTCGGAAACGGTCAAGAATATTCCAGTTTTGCAAATTATTAGGTTTGGAATTCGTTTTCATCCAGGAGACTCACATTGTTTAATGAGGACGACGTCTACACCTGGGTCCTATGAATGGGGTGGGGGTTTTGCACGCTTCTTTGGTTCCTCGTCTTCTTGTGGATCGGTTATTTAGTTTCACCCAGATGGACTTCCCTGGTCGGAAAAGTTGATCATGATCATGAGGGGCCGGGTGATATGCATCACCATAAAACATCCCTGTGGGAACTTCATCCTATGTAATGTTTACGCACCCAATCAGCCTACAGACAGAAGGGATTTTTTACTACCCTTTCCATTCTTCGTTCCTGGCTGTGCCCCTTGTATCTAGCTTGGAAGACTTTAACTGCGTTCCCGACACACAGTTCGTACAGAACTG
This sequence comes from Holothuria leucospilota, assembly GCA_029531755.1. Taxonomy (NCBI): domain Eukaryota; kingdom Metazoa; phylum Echinodermata; class Holothuroidea; order Aspidochirotida; family Holothuriidae; genus Holothuria; species Holothuria leucospilota. Next base: position 94 of record JAIZAY010001150.1, on the reverse strand, counting down.
TATACGTGCCACATGCTCGGAGCTGTGGTGTCGCGCATGGCGGAATTGGACATGTTTACAAAGAATCACGACAATTGGTTTGACGTTTGGAAAA
>JAIZAY010000983.1:0-24587 GCA_029531755.1 Holothuria leucospilota | reverse complement strand
TTTTCCCTTTTGGGAGTGGTTTCAAGGCCTGGCTGACGCGTCTAACGTTTCGTAACACCTGGGCGAGTCAGCCAGGACTATGCTTTTTATGGTCCTTACTGCCCACCACCAGGCCCATACAGGTGTTCGGGCCATACTTACGTTTTTTTTCGGCCACCATTAAGCTAGCTATATGGAGATACCTATTTAATATTGGTGTTAGGGTAGGTGTGAGGCCAGCAGACGTCGTCCTGGCGTCGGTGAGAACGGAGATTAAACTGAGGGTCGAGGCCGACTTTGCTCGTCTGCCAAGGTCGACGTTTGGCAGGCGCTGGGGGCCAATTGCTTCGGTGCGGGCGGGGCGGGTGATAGTTAACCTGTAGTTTTGCGTGAATTTGTAAACTGTCCTATGTATTAACCTTTGTATATAGTCCTTTGTACATAGCAACACAATTTTTGTTTGTAGGTGCATGTAAATAGTTTGCTGTTGCGTTTTTGCCCGGTCCGGTTTGGGTTCTCGTCCTTTGTTTCACAGTGCCCGTTTCTACGTACTTAAAAAGCTCAATTTGAAGTAAGTTGAAAATGAATTTAAGCTCTCAAGTTCACTTGAATTATAGACTTTTGTTAATTCTTGTAGAACTGTAGGCTTATGGTTGGAACCTCTTGAGATCTTGCCCCTCATCTTTGTATATATTATCATAATATGCCCCCTCCCATCACTTAATAGTTGCAAATGGATCCATGGAATCCCCCCTCCCTGATAAATAATCTTTCTTCTAGTGGTGAATCATAACTTCAAGCATCATCCTTTCAAAACTGAAAAAGCTAAGGAATAGTTACGGCATGTCAAATGATGATTGTTCACACAAAAAACCATATTTGTTCTATCTTACAGGAGAAAAGCTTCCATAGATGCTGACACACCAGGATGTAGCCAAGAAAAGAGAGGAGTTGAAGGGGAAACATCAGGTACTTCAGGCAGTCTTAAAGAAGTATACAAAAACACTGCGTCTGAAGACATGCAAGCAATGGAAGAATCAAGTCCTTCAGATAAGGTTGAGGAAGATGAAGATGATGGGGGTGATGATGATGATGATGATGATGAGGAGGAGGAGGAGGAGGAGGAGGAGGATGGCTGCAACATTATTGCTCCTCAGGCTCACCATGCATCATCCTCAAAGACTAAAGGTAAACATAAAGCCAGTGTTTACTCAATTCTAGAACTCAACTTTCCATTCATCACAGTCAAAGAAGAAACAAACATAAAGGGTGAGAAAGAGTTGTTTGTTCTGCAAAATGTGCCAAAAACACAAAAGCCTCCCATCAAACAAAAAAGGAACGTGGGTTACTGAAGGATACAGACTACTGAGAAAGGACAAAGTGAAAGCTCACATCAGTTCAGAGCAACACAAAAATGCAGTTAGTATGGAAATTAACCATGAAATGCGGTCAAACATTGAAGAAAAACAAAAAGCTAGTGATGTGAAATGTGCAAACTGCATGTTTGAAATTGTGAGGTACATCGCTGATAGTAATCAGGCACTAGAGGAATTTGGTGCTCTTGTGGACCTGTCCATTCGTACAGGATCAGAAGATCTATTGCGTTTGCGCCAGTCCAGCAGCAGCACTTATACCAGCCCTATGGCTGTCCATGAGCTGTTGGATTCCTTAAGCGAAAGCATTGATGAAAAAGTCCTGCCTGAGATACGCGCCAGCCCTTCCTACAGTTTAATTTTGGATGAGGTGTCTGATGTTTCAGCTGTTAACAACCTAGGCATCATAATCAAATACATAAATAAACATGGGCAACCAGAAATGAGGTTTCTAGCTGACAAGGAGATGGTCAGAGGCACTGGCGTAATGATTAAAGAGGCAAATACTTTCATAAAGATGTACTAACATCACTTAGGATGGAGCTTCAAGCTTTGCAGGAAAGACCAATGGTGCAGGTGCTTTATTACAAAGAGTTTTAGGACCAGCCATTATAATGCATTGCCATGACCACCGTTTGGCTTTGGCCTGCAGGGATGCCTTTAAAGCTGTGCCCTGAATAGACAAAGTATCGGAGGGGTTAGATGCCCTATATAAGTATTATCAGTATTCAACCGTCTCAGCTGCAACATTGCGAGAGTTACAGGACATCCACAAATCCAGCCATTGGCGGGTCCAGCAAGCGAAACAGCACCGCTGGCTCTCCTATGACAAAGCAGTGACTACTGTGTTAAAGGGGTATGACATTTTGCTAGAAGATTTGGAAACTGCAGCTGTTTCCAGTTCTGAAAGAAGCTTCAAAAGCATTCCTTTCCAATGAGAAGGATGAACTGCAATGAAGAAGAATTTGATACGAGTATTAAGCTGCCATTAATTAATTCATTGATTAACCACATCCAAGTTCGATTTCAGAATGCAGAACTGCTGTCAAAACTTGCTGTACTGGCCATCCCTGTGCAAGACAAGCACCTCATGGATGCTCTGCCAGCCCTATACAGACAGGAAGATGCCTCTGATGTCTCTGAGTATTTCACCTTAGACCCAGAGAAGGTAACTGAAGAGTGGGTAGGTTGGTTGGAATGGTTGAAAAACACGGACATTCCTCAAAGCCCAAGATGGCCATCTACTTTGCCATTTTTGGTAGGGATCTTACTTGACAGGACATCAGATAGATCATCTTCCTTACGAGACATGTACCCAACACTGGCCCACCTTTACAGCATCATGGCAACACTCTCTTTGTCTTCAGCAGAAGTTGAAAGACTTTTCTCTCATTTGAAGCTAGTCAAAACTGATCGCAGGGCAAGCCTCAGCAACAAACGACTCAACCAGCTCCTTAACATTAAGTTAAACCTCCATAATATTGAGTGGACAGATGTGAGAAGAGCTGCAACTAGTAAATGGTTTTCTCGTAAAAGTAGACGGTTGACATTTATGTGCAAAACTGTAAAAGGTACATAATCCCCTGTTCCCTGCATTGATGAACTGCACCCACTCGTGATGTCTCTCTCTTATAAACATTTAATTTTTTTAACCATCAGAATAACATGAAGCATTTAAACTATAAACTTGTGTGCTTGTATTTGGCAGGTATTGGTATTCTCAAGTAGTTAAGCAAATGTACTACTTACTTTGGCTATCAAACATTGATATATTCCCAAATGCTGCTGCTTCAGTTTGATGCTGCTACACTTGATAATAATATGACTTTAAGGCCATTAAAATATGTTGTTGTTTTCCAGAGAAAAAGATTTCATATATTTCGTGTAAACAAAGGTTATTTTGTATACTAAAACTGCACATCATTTGCCAATAATTAGATGGGGATGTGTAAGATCAATTTCACTTTCAAAACCACATGCCCATACCAACAGTATGTAGTCTGTAGTATTAATTTAGTAATTAATATGCAGTCAAGAAATATTAAAGGTACAGACAAAGTAATACCTATATCTATCTTACATTCACATTTTTCTCTCATTTCTTTGTAGTGGCTAAAAACTTAGGGTCTGGAATCTGCATAGTCTGTGGCTCAGATTCTTCCAGTCTATGGGTGTTGAAAGGTAAAAAAGACCATATTCTGGGTTGAGAGAGAAGCTAAAACCTAGGAGCTTCCGGGGGCTTCGCCCCCTGTGCCCCCACCGGGGCGTTGCCCCTGGACCCCACCAGGGGCCCTTCGGCTGGCCCCTGGACCCCCGGCCAATGGTGCGCAGCGCTTCGCGCGCGCAAATTCTGCCCTCCTAATGTTCCTCCCCCTGCCCCTTTTTCACTGAAGCTAGGGGTCTGAAGACAGAAACAATGTAACAAAAACAAAACCAAAAAAAAAAAAAACAAAAAACAAAAAAACAAAAAAAAAATACCGTTTGATAAAGGTTCACAAGTAATGCTACAGAAGTACTACTTTGGAGGTAGGTAGGTAGTACTTCCATAGTGGTGTATGTAACGCCTTGAGCTACCAGTACGCACGTGTAGTAGAGCTAATCAACCAGCCTTGTGCACGGTTAGCGTCACGTGACTACTGAAAATCAGGATCTCAACATAGTGCAGTTCGCCTAGTTTCCCAACCAGGGATGTGTCTACTAACTATGGTTAAACCCCCATGTAACTAACCGATGTTCGGGGACAGTCCCCGAATCCAATGTTCCGTCCCCTATTTGAACAAATGTCCTTGAAATATGAAAATTTCCAAGATATGAAGTATAATGTTGTTAAAAATATGTTGTCCATTGTGTAGCCTATTGTGTACCTTTCACGTGTGTTAACAACGAAAAATAAGCTGTGCGCATGCGCTTTTAATGACCTGTTTAAATATTCATAGCTCTTTAAATTCAAATTGTAGCTTTCGGTAGGGGTCAAAGAAGGCCTCATTTTGGTCACAGTAAAAGCTTTTTTGAATTAATTCCAACGGGTATCTTGAAAAACCTAATATTGCTTCTAGTTTTAAATTTTTTTCACTTCTTATCCAAAAACATTGTTATTTGATAGCCCTTAAAGGGGCACATTGAGTTGGTTCACGTAATTCATGTTTTTTTTTTTATCACACCTGTTGAGGTTTACACACATTTTGAAAGTAAATGGTCAAACTAAGAGATTCTGCACATGTGACACACAACTGAAATGGCAATGGTCGGGTAATTAATGATTAAAATCATTCCTTACAAATTCGTGACCACTTTTTGCAGTTAGGTATTAATGTTCAAAGACAACCAATGAGGGATGCTTATCCCAACTGCATTGACAGGCTTGCAACTCCTATAACCAACAGCTGCTGTGATTGAAGGTCACAATTGTTTGTAAGTGTTGTTTATTCAAGAGAGGTTGGAGTATCATGGGCTTGGACAACAGCTCTAACACCCATAAAAACAATTTTTCACATTTTTGGTCACTATAGGAAGTGAAACATGAGCAGTGAGGCTAAAAAGAAGCATTGTCATAGAATGGTTCCCTTTAAACTCGTCACAAAATAATCGATATCAACTCAATGCGCCCCTTTAAAGATTTTTGGTGGGAATTTTTGCCTTGAAATTTTCTAAAGCTTGTTATATCCCAACGACAGTTTGCACTAAGTACTGGTACCGGCACCTGAACCCTCGCAAACAGGTCTACGATATTCAACCCAGGAATTAGAGGAGGTGGCACTTGAGGTGGAGCAGGACTTCCTTGCCTCTAAGCAGTGTGAGGGGGGTACTGGGACTCCTGAGGCAGACTGTCCGCCATCGTTGGCAGCGGCACCCGGACAGGTTGAAATAATGACATTAGAGGAGGGCCTCGATCTGTCCTCAGACTCGGCGATGTCGGATGGCGGGGAGCGTGCCTCAGAACCTCCTCCAAAGGATCCACCGGGGGAGGGTTGGTTTGATTTGTGTGAGGGGGAGGGGCCAGTGTCTGCACTAAAGAGGTCGGCTTCGGGAGAAGTATCAGACAGGGGAACCCATCACTCTGGGACGCCCGTACCGAGCCCACGGATTAAAAAGATAAGGTCCCAGTCAGAGTATTTAGTGTGAATGGTTTTGCCTTTGTGTCCCCGTTTTCTTTTGGGGTTTCTGTTCTGTTTGTGTCTGTGCCCATGCATGCCACAAAGTTTTTTTGGTAGTTCAGTGTAAATAGGTTTGCCTTTGTTCCACATTAGGTCCGCCCGGCTGCGGGCATGTGGGGAGTGGCCACATGAATGCTGGCCTGGTGTATATAGTTGTCCTTGTGTTTCATGTCACGTCCGGTGTTTTGTTCCGGAGCACGTAAGGAGCGAGCACCCATAGTTACAAAAAAGCATTGAACAGACTCAACCTGAACACTCTTCTGTTGATGTAAATGGGTATGTAAATAGTTTTGCCTAGTGAGATTGTAAATAGTCCTATGTAACTAGTTTGGGTTCGGGGTGGTTTTGTACATGGTTATCGCAGAAATTTTGTTTGCTAGCGCAATGTACAGAATTCTGTAAATAGTTCACCTTTGTACTTTTGTCCGGTCAGGTTTAAGTTCTCCTTTGTTTCTTCGTGCCCGTTTCTTCGTACGTAAAAAGCTACACGTAACACAAGTTGTATGAAGTTTGAAAGACATCAATTTCTTTTTTATTGATAAACTTCAGAACGATATTTTTTTCAGGAACTGGATGAAAATACTGCTGGCCTCGTCTGGATCCAGTGTGTGGTAATCATGGGCTTTTTAAGTGCATCGAAACGGCACATACAAACAAAAACAAAACTCAAACCGGATCGGGCAGAAACATAAATGCAAACTATTTACAAACAACTAAATCAAACAGAAAATTATGTTCATTACAGTAATTGAACTATATGTACAGATACTTACATACACATATATACATATTTACAACATATTTACAACCAAGCACCTCACAAGCCACCCACATACAATCACAGCCCCATTTACAAATTACAGTAGTTCCATATTTACAAACAAAATCAATATTTACAAGTTGACTACCACCCGGCCCGCCCTCACCGAAACAAGCGGACCCCACCGCCTACCGAATGCCGATCTTGGCAAACGGACGAAGTCCGACTCCACCCTCAGCTTAACCTCCGCCCTCACCGACGCCAGGACGACATCAGCAGGCCTCCCCACCCCCCTAAAAACAATGTTACATCGGTCTCTCCATAAGGCTAGCTTTATGGAGGCCGAAACAAAGGTAAGTATGTCCTGAACACTTGTATTGCATGGCGGAGGTGAAAGACCATACAAAGCATAGTCCTGGCTGACAGCCCAGGTGTTACACAACGTTAGGCGGTCAGTCAGGACTTGAAACCATTCCCAGAATAGAGCCACATAGTCACACTGGCCAAAAACACATGTGACACACTCTCCCACTTTGTGCATCTTGTGCGGGGGCAAATACCATCTCCAAGACGCCACCGAAGGCGCTTGAGATTGGTTACAATGGCGTCATGTGCGATTCGCCACAACAGGTCTCGCCTGCGGTAATCTAATGATCTGCTGTGGACTACACGCCACACTTCCAGCCCTGAAGCAAAGTGGTTGGGTTGGACCTGGCCAACCAATTCATCAAAAACAGCCCGGTATAGCTCCCTTGCACTTGACTGTGAAACATCCCCCACTGTTGACATAATACGGAGCGTTTCCCTCATTTGACTGTATGCCCCCGTGGGTCTCCAGCTGTGGGGTTCACTGTTACTAAACAGGGAGGGAAAGAACCGACGGAATGATAATCCCCCCCAATAACGGACAAAATAGACAAAAGGCATTCTGCTGTCCACAGCACTGTGTGCTTTTTAAGTGCATCGAAACGGCACATACAAACAAAAAACAAAAACTCAAACCGGATCGGACAGGAACATAAAGGCACTGTAAACACACTTGGTCAGGAGAAAACGGAGCTTGGAAGGAAAATGCACAAGGCCCAACCCTCCGCGCCTAAGATCCTGGTATACCACCCCTCTTCTAACCAGCTCCGTCCCCCCTGACCATAAAAAACTAAACACAGCCCTCTCGAGTCGCACCAAGACACGCTCTGGAGCAGCCAGAACAGTGCCCGGATACCACAAGAGAGGGTAAATAAAACGATTGATAACTGTTACCTTTCCCAACAGGCTAATGTGGCGATCGCCGAAGTCCTTCAACCTAGCCACCACTAGGTCCACTTTCTCATTCCAGGTAAGTAACTCGGGTGAACCATAACCAAACCATATACCATTGATCTTTATGGCGTCGTCTACCCATGATGCCGCAAAGGGCAGTTTTTTCGACCGCCACTTACCTAGACGGAGTCCTTTGGTCTTAGTGGGGTTCAGTCTGGCACCTGTGGCTCTTTGAAAGTTAGACAACGTGCCAGTAAGGGCCCTGAAGGAAGCTAGGTCGGAGATTACGCATGTGACATCGTCAGCATACTGAAGGCACTTCACTTCAGCACCACCAGGTATGTGAAATGGTCGAAACAAAGGCTCAACTTGGAAGGCTCTTGCAAGGGATTCACTAAACAATACATAGAGTAGAGGTGATAGGGGGCACCCCTGCCGTACCCCACGTTGGACTCTGAAGGGGTCCGACGGTAGGCCATTGACGATAACCCGACTGTATACGCTATTATACAATAGGGAGGTCCATTTAACAAAAACTGGATTCAAACTAAACTTCTGCAAAATTTTAAGAGGAATCCGTGATCAACCATGTCGAAGGCCTTTTCCTGATCGAGGGAGACAAGCGCACATGGGAGATCACGGTCCATCACGTATTCAACTAAGTCCCGCACCAACCAGAGGTTCTGCTGAATACTGTGTCCCCGCACCGCACATGTCTGAAAGGACCCTACAAGATCTGGCATAACTGTGCCTAGCCTGTTGCAAAGGGCTTTCGCCAGAATCTTGTAGTCTACATTTAACAGGGTGATTGGCCGTTTATTTTTCGGTTCTAGGGGGTCTCCTGACTTGGGCAACAAAGTTATCACGCCTGTGCGCTGCGAGGGGCTCAATGAGCCAGCAAGGAAAGCAGAGACGAATACATCGCGGAGATCGTGTCACACGGTACCCCAGAAGCGTTTATAGAATTCCACCGGAATACCGTCGGACCCAGGCGCCTTTCCGCCTTTCATCTTCGCCACTGCCTTCCAGAGCTCGTCAACAGTCAACGGGGAACCAAGTTCATCGTTCTGATCTCTAGATGGGGTCTTATCAATATTATCTAACAGGGACTTTTGAAGGCCTTCATCGACATCTGCCTGAGTATATAGCTGCTCATAGAAGCTTTTAAATACTTCTACGATGTCGAGAGGGTCCTTATGTACCACACCGTGGACGTCACGGACTCTTTTATGCGGCGATCGATGGCATACTTTGTGACGGTCCGGTAGAACTTGATGGTTGGTTTTTCCTCTGCCTCCACGCAATGCACGCGAGCACGAACGCGGGCTCCGTGTAGTTTTTCATCAAGATACTGCTGGATTGCGTGAAGTGCGGAGGGGTCCCTGTTCCTCTCCCTAGAGCAGAGCGAGAGGAACTCCTCCCTTCTTCGACGAGCTCTTGCTACACAGTATTCAACTGTAAAATGTTTGATACGGGACTTTACGTCGTCCCACCACTCTAAATCTGTTGAAAAGGCAGGCCTCAATGTTCGCCACCCTTCGTACCTGGCCTTAAACTGTTTGCAATATTCAGCCTCCGTTAGAATATCTGTGTTCATTTTCCAGAACCCCCTCCCTGCTGGCCATGACTCGGGGGTTGGAAGGAGACAGTAACTGCATCATGGTCCGAAATTGGACATGCCACAACTTCACAATCACTCGGTGACAGAGCAGGTGGAGAGTACACCCGGTCCAACCTTGAGGCGTCCGTGCCATCAGGGCGGTGCCAAGTGAACACGGCCAAGCCGGGATGTTGCAACTCTCCAAACGTCAACCATGTCATGATTCTTTGTGAACATGTCCAATTCCGCAATGCCGACACCACAGCTCGAAGATGTGTGTAGACATTCTGTCGAACTGTGTGTCGGGAACGCAGTTAAAGTCTCCGGCTAGGATACAAGGGGCACAGCCAGGAACGAAGGATGGAAGGGTAGTAAAAAAATTCCTTCTGTCTGTAGGCTGATTGGGTGCGTAAACATTACATAGGATGAAGCTCCCGCAAGGATGTTTTATGGTGATGCTTATCACCCGGCCCTCATGATCATGATCAACTTTTCCTACCAGGGAAGTCCATCTGGATGAAACTAAAATAACAGATCCACAGGAAGACACGGAACCAAAGGAAGCGTGCAAACCCCCACCCCATTCATAGGACCAGGTGTAGACGTCGTTCTCATTAACAATGTGAGTCTCCTGGAGGAAAACGAAGTCCACACCTAGTGATTTGCAAAATTGGAATATTCTTGACCCGCTTCCGACTGTCCCTCATGCCATTGACGTTTAGGGTCATGAGGGACAGGGGGTCAGTCATGGTGGGATAGGTAACTACACATCTGTCTCTGACCTGGCCTTTTTATTCTTACATGGACTCGGTAGTGGTGGACCAGCAGGATGGATCCCCTCCACTGACTCCTCACCTGAGGCCGACCTTTTTAATTTGGACTCTGTTTCAACACCCTCACACAAATCAAACCAGCCCTCCCCGATGGTGGTTCCTTTGGTGGAGGCTCTGAGGCAGGTCCCCCAGCATCTGACATGGCAGAGTCAGTCTCCGAGTCTGATGAGAGTTGAAGGTCATTCTCCACTGTTAATAATCCAGCCTCCCCAGGTGTTGAAGAGGAGGACGATGGAGGGCCTGCCTCAGGGGTCCCAGAGACCCCTTCACATTGTTTAGCAGCAAGGAAATCCTGCTCCACCTGATGTGCCACCTCATCAGGTGAAGGGGACCTAGGTTCCTCCACCATAGGTTCTGGGCCTGACTGCGAGGGTTCAATGTGCCGGCCCCACATCCGCACTGGCACGGGCAGAGTACGAAGTGGGGCAGGAACCAGAAACATGTCCCTCCCCCCACAGAGGTTACACCGCACCTCGTTGGGGCACTCGGCCTTTTCGTGCCCCACCTGCAGGCACTTGCCACAACGTCTGTTGGGACAGGACTTGGCTTCGTGCCCCTCCTCTGAACACTTAAAGCAGGTGCGGGCTGCCCAAAGTATCTTATATGGGCTTTGGAACCCCCTATGAAGAGGAAGGACGGTATTTCCCTCTTCAGTACCATACGGAACTGTCTCTTTCCGTTCAAGATGCCCTTCAGCTCACCTTCCTGGTAGGTGACCCACCGCATATCGGAGACAGTTCCGTACTGACTGAGAACCTCGCCACCAGCCCTGATCGACCTCAAAGTTCAGGTACAGAACTGTCACCACCACAGAGCGATCATATGGGGTGACAGTAAGCCCTTCCAGCCCTTTAAGGCGAGACACCCCTGAAATTCGGGCAGCATCTGACCTGAACTTTAGGTCGTACGTGTTGCGAGCCGCAAGCGGCTGCAACATCTCTATTTCTTTTACCTCCACACCATTGTTCTTCAACACAGCAAACGCCTGCGAGGGAGAAACGCTCGCCCCGGACGAAAACTCTAACTTAACAATTGTGCTATCCCGACTTCCGGGCATAGCAGCAGTTGTGTGGCTCGAGGCCACGGAATGAAAAGAGGAAAAACCTCAGAACTAGTTTTACAAAAGGACAAAAAATAGGATAAAGTAAGAAACACAAGCTACACAGAAACAAGGTGAGGTCGCAAACAAATGGACACGACCAGACCTACTTAATAACTACAACACAAGCACGCTATAAGGTTTTATGCACAATTGCAATAAATAGTACAGCTATCACACAGTGATACAAGTTGAGCACGGCAAAAAGACGAGAGCGAAACGAAAACACGTCTGCTCAAGTCGAAGACCTGAACTGAACTCATGGTAATCATGGACTTGAAAATTGCCAGGTCGTCATTAAATTCATGTGATGTTAGCCTTGATGCTGTTCAACCTGGCGTGTACAGGCTCCACACCCTGCTCCCCAAGGAATCCAATGCCAACTTTCCATTTATTCATGAATGGAATTACATGATCCTCAAAGATGTGCATTTTAGGCGGGACAGACTCTTGAGGGAAGTTTTTTCTGAAGTATTCCAAGTATGCAGCTATAGAATGCTCTATCAAGAGAAAAGCATCATGAATAAAAATATGGCTTACTAGCTCTTAACAAACTTTTTCACTGTGGACGTGTGGACTAACTGTTGCTTTTTTTTTTTTCAGAAGGACCATAGGTTGAGACAGGGAGAGGGGATCCCCCAATCAGGCTGAATATTTTTTTAGTCAAGATATCCTATTTCCAAAGAAGCATCAAAACTTCCTACAAAAGTTGGAAGTAGTCTTGTATGCCTATATGTGGAGGACAAAGCAGATATTAACAAGAGAGTTTTGCCTTTCCATAAACAGGTCAGTATTTCGCAGTCCAAAACTACTTGCTAGTATGCACTTTCGAAAATATTTTGTCTAATATAATACTACATAGAGTTGTTGTCTTCATCAGTCACGTATCCAGCTGTATTGTATTGTTTGTGGCACAACCCGAATAGGCGAAAGAGAGTTTTGTATGATGATGTCATTACTTCAGCGTCTTGCACTAAACTTGGACGAAGCTTGGTTGTCACCTCAATAACATCGGACATCAACTGGTCAACATTTTCTTTCTGTGGGATACAAATAATTATCAAATAAGGAATTGCAATACATAGAAAGGATTTCCCCATCAAAGCAATGATTTTGAGGAACTAAAATACAGTCATTATTTAAACTTATTTACCCTTTCAACATCTATGTACATGGTTGCCTACAAAACTCTTGCCGTGGTAGGCTTGCCTTGTCACCCTGAATTTCTTCAGTGTCTCATCCAGTTCCTGCACCAGAGGCCTCCCCCCCCCCCTTTTTTTTTTGGAGAAACCAGCATATTTTCTTGTTAAGCTTCAGTTCTGCAAGGTGAATAGCGAGGGTTGTATTTATGTCACTACTGTATACTTACTAGTTTGTCCCGCTCCTCCAAATACTGCTTTATTGTAGAAGCTTGGTCTTCTTCTTTGACATTCGTTATGTGATCTATAAGAATGCTGGCTCCTTCGTCAAGACTATTTGCTTCCTCCTCGAGCTGCCGTGCTTTGGTGTATGCTAAATCCTTGCTGCTTTCTGGGGCGGGGTGATGAAGTGTTTTTGCTATCTTCACATGCAATAGATGACATTGATTTTCGAGGGATACAAAGTGCTTGATGTATAAACCCAGGCTTAACTGTAGACCTGTTGGACAGACCTGATCAACAGGAAGAGAAATGAGGTAGTTTTACAGAGAGGTGAACCTAGCTAGGCACAGTACATCAAATGAAGTACAGTGTAGACACACAGCACATCAATTGTTTAATAAGTATTTGATACAAACCTGATCTATTGGAAAGTTGAAGAGTGCATCAGCTATGACATTGTAAAAAGTTTTCGCCTCTGAGAGCTTTGCACCACTCTGAACAACATATGGTTGAAATTCTGCAACTTTTCGAGAGTCCTGTTGTCTGATCGCCCCCCCCCCCCCCCCCATTCTTTTAAGGGAATCTTCATCCCTTCTTTAGTGATGTTGCGCCACAGACGACGACCTGCCAGAGAACATTTTGTTAAATCGTAACTCTTTTGTTGTAATCATAAAAATACAATCAAACAATACTAACCATTTGCTCCTGTGAGACCGTAAACTTTGCTGAGGTATTCATAATCCCCAAAAGGAAACAGTTGAAGTTTTTTGATGCTGAAAGTAAGAAAATAGGTGACATTAAGTACTGAATATGTTTACATAAATCTTCTTATATCAATTTCTAGTTTGCTTTCATGCTTTCAATACCTACTTCTATTGTTTGCTGGATAAATCTGAAAGCCGTTGTCAATGTTCTTTCAGACCAACTTTTAACTTGTGAAGGGAGTCATCTGCTGGGAAGATGGTAGTCACTATTGTGTTGTGTGGTGAGTTAGGGTGCTCTACATTTCCGATCTGGAATACTTGTTTGAAATTTCCTCCACCTTTGTCACCACCTATCTTCAGCCATATTTCATCCTGTGGAATGGCATTCCAACAGGAATGGCATCATTCCACTTCAAGTAGTTAAGGCTGCCAGAAAAGTAAAGGTGACCATAGGTTGATAAGATATCTTAGAAATTTAATTTTTTTTTTGCTTGTCGTTCACCAACAGAACACAGTCATTTAGCCCCCCCCCACCCCCCCCCAAATGAGTTTAAAAGTTGTAGCAGGTGGTTCGGACTTAAGGTGAACAGAAATTACAGAATGCAATACCTGTTAAGTCCATCGAGCTGTTGGAAAACTTGGTCTTCAAGTGATTTGACACTAACCCAAGGAGTCCTCTTGATTATGGTACCTCCATCCTCATCTTTGTGAACCAATGGCAACCAGTGAGCATTTATATTGTCATTGATAATATGAGCCTGTTGTGCACGAAGAGAAGCCTCACTTTCAGATGCTATACCGAAGTGCTTCGGCCATCTGTAAAATGAAAAAGAATAGAACAGAAAAATATAATATACCAGCCTCAACTAAAACAGTAAATAAAGTAAAATATAAAAGAAAGAATTGTACCGTATTGCTTTGGGAGATCAAATGGGATTAATTAAAGCCACTTTGTGCGACGAGGAGACACTCAAGCAGATGAAAGTTGGCTCATCAATCATGCTAACCAATTACAAAGTGAAGGCAGACAATCACGTCCGCATCCAGTCTTCAGATGTTCAGACATTAATGTGGATGATGTTACACAAGACTCTGCTCAACAACTGATCAATCCCAGCCCCCAAAAAGTGGAAAATAAAGCTGATAAAATCATCCCCAAAGAAGACTCACTTCCCTCCAAGGACAAATAACAAAGGTGAGTAACATTTCAACATCTTTTGAACTCCTAAGACTTCCAGTAACTCTTTCATGTATTAACTATTACCAACCACCAAAATAGACACAATTCCAATCCAAACATCAAGAAATGATGATCTGCTACAGATTCAACCGCTACAGATACTGCTCATAATGTTTATTGATAGTAACCTCTCGTTGACTGTTATGAATACTCCCATATTCGCCAGAAGTACTACGCCGTGCCAGACCTGAAAACTTCATTTGAAAAGACAGATCCTTCCCCTTATTTTGGGCTTTCTCAAGGAAAGCAAACTTTAGAAATTTTCGACATGACTCCCACATTTGCCAGGACTATTTGATGAAGTTTGACCCCGCCTTTTTTAGTTAATTGTACCCCAACATTGCACCTTTTTCTTTTCTAGATAACACTATATACGTGTTGGTGTGTCGTAAAATCCCATCTAACTGACTTAGGGAAACTGTCACAGGTGTGCAGCAACCCTGATTTTGTGACAGTTTCGCTTTTTAAGTACGTAGAAACAGGCACTGGCAAACTAAAGAAAAATCCCCAAACCCAAACAAAACCATGACGGGTCACAAACACAAATGCTAAACAAACTATACATACCGTGCAACAGGGAACAAAAGAGTTGTTACTACTGAACTCCAGCAACTGCCACTGCAGCTAACCCCAAAACAACTCCCCACAACCACATACCACCCAAAAAGATTCCGCCCACACGCCCAAAGGAAACACCACGCCCGAAGGCAACTCCACACCCCACGGCAACACCACGCCCGAAGGCAACACCACGCCCCAAAGGCAACACCACGCCCGAAGGCAACACCACACCGGAAGGCACCACCACGCCCGAAGGCAACACCACACCCGAAGGCAACACCACGCCCAAAGGCAACAGCACTTAAAAAGCACCGGGGCAAATACAGGTGCACCTTGCCCAAGGGTGCCCCGGAGGCAGTTGTGGCAAAGGGTAACCTCATTATCCCCACGCTTTAACAAGCTCCACAACCGGATGCAGTTTAATGTCCTACCCAGGATTTTGTGACAGTTTACCTTCCCCGTCACTCCTCCCTGGAAGTTAGATGAACCAGCTGTTGACCTTAGTCTGAGTTAGTGCTTTTTACGTACGTAGAAACGGGCACGAAGAAACAAAGGAGAACTGCAACCTGACCGGACAAACACACAACGGTGAACTATTTACAAAATTCTGTACATTGCGCTAGCAAACAAAATTTCTGCGATAACTGTGTACAAAACCACCCCGAACCCACGTCAATTGCATAGGACTATTTACAATCACTATTTATAGTTTATTTACGAGCTTTTTAAGTACGTAGAAACAGGCACTCAGAAACTAAAGAACCCTAAACCCAAACAAAAGCCCTGTCGGATCACAAACGCAATGCCAAACAGGGTACTTCTTACGTGCGTAGAAACGAGCACAGACAAAAAAAAAAAACCCAAACCGAACTGGATGAAAACATAACTGTGAACTATTTACGAACCCATTTACATGGGCTGGCAAACAAAATTTCTGTGGCAAACATGTACAACACCCACATGTCAGCCCCCTCCCGACCACCCCGAACCCGAGCTAATTACACATTATTTACAGGTAAGTTAATATTTACAAGTTAACTATCACCCGGCCAGCCCGCACCGAAATAAGCGGACCCCACCGCCTGCCGAACGTCGACCGTGGCAAACGAACGAAGTCAGCCTCCACCCTCACCTTAACCTCCGCTTTTACCGATGCCAGGACGACGTCCGCAGGCCTCCCCTCTCCCCTAAATACAATATTACATCGGTCTCTCCACAAGGCCAGCTTTATGGAGGCCGAAATAAAGGTAAGTATGCTGCAAACACTCGTATTGCATGGCGGGGGCGAAAGACCATACAAAGCGTAGTGCTGACTGACCGTCCTGGGTAGGACTTTAAACTGCATCCGGTTGTGGAGTTTGTTTAAACGTGGGAGTAATGAGGTTACCCTTTGCCACAACTGCCTCCGGGGCACCCTTTGGCAAGGTGCACCTGTATTTGCCCCGGTGCTTTTTAAGTGCTGTTGCCTTCGGGCGTGGTGTTGCCTTCGGGCGTGGTGTTGCCTTCGGGCGTGGTGTTGCCTTCGGGCGTGGTGTTGCCTTCGGGCGTGGTGTTGCCTTCGGGCGTGGTGTTGCCTTCGGGCGTGGTGTTGCCTTCGGGCGTGGTGTTGCCTTCGGGCTTGGTGTTGCCGTCGAGCGTGGTGTTGCCTTCGGGCGTGGTGGTGGTTTTGGGTGTGTGGTGGTTTTGGGTGTGTGGTCTTTGTTTTAAGTGTGGCCGGGGGGGAGTTTGGTCTATGGGGTATTTGGGTTGTTGTCAGTGTGTGTGTGTGGTTCTATTGTTGTAATGAACATAATTTTCTGTTTGATTTGGTGGTGTGTGGATAGTTTCGCCTTTAATGTTCCTGTCCGATCCGGTTTCAGTTTTGTTTTTTGTTTGTATGTGCCGTTTCGATGCACTTAAAAAGCCCCCCCCCTCCCTCCGCCCAGCTGTTGCAAAACGTGAGGCGATCAGCCAGGACTTGAAACCATTCCCAGAGGAGGGCCACAAAGTCACACTGCCAAAAGACATGGGGCACACTCTCCCACTTTGTGCATCCAGTGCGGGGGCAAAATGCCATCTCCAAGACGCCACCGAAGGCGCTTGAGATTAGTTACAATGGCGTCGTGTGCGATTCGCCACAGCAGGTCTCGCCGGCGGTAATCAAGTGACTTACTGTGGACTACACGCCACACTTCCGGCCCTGACACATAGTTGTTGGGTCGGACGTGTCCAACCATGCCATTAAAAATGGTCCGGTACAGGTCCCCCGCACTGGACTGCAAAACGTCCCCCACTGTTGACATAATACGAAGAGTGTCCCTCATATGGCAATATGCCTTTGTTGGCCTCCAGCTGTGGGGTACACTGTTGCTAAAAAGGAAAGGGAAGTACCAACGAAATGATAAGCCCCCCCCCCCCAATAACGAACAAAGTATGTGAACGGCGACTGGCTCTCGACGGCAGTAAAAACACATCTGGTCAGGAGAAAACGGAGCTTCGAGGGAAGGTCCTGGGTAGGACTTTAAACTGCATCCAGTTGTGGAGTTTGTTTAAACGTGGGAGTAATGAGGTTACCCTTTGCCACAAGTGCCTCCAGGGCACCCCTGGGCAAGGTGCACCTGTATTTGCCCCGGTGCTTTTTAAGTGCTGTTGCCTTCGGGCGTAGTGTTGCCATCGGGCGTAGTGTTGCCTTCGGGCGTAGTGTTGCCTTCGGGCGAAGTGTTGCCTTCGGGCATGGTGTTGCCTTCGGGCGTGGTGTTGCCTCCGAGCGTGGTGTTGCCTTCGGGCGTGGTGTTGCCTTCGTGCGTGGTGTTGCCTTCGGGCGTGGTGTTGCCCTCGGGCGTGGTGTTGCCTTCGGGCGTGGTGTTGCCTTCGGGTGTGTGGTCTTTGTGGGACTGTTGTTGTGGGACTGTTTGGGTTGTTTGTGGTGGTTGGGCTGGAGTGTTGTTTTTGGGTTGGCTGCGGTGGCAGTGCTGGATCTCAGTGGTGGCAAAGAATCTTTTGTTGCATGGTGTGTGTGGTCTGTTGGGCGTTGTGTTCGTGGTCCGTCGGGGTTTTTCTCTGGGTTTGGGATTATCCTTTAGTTTGTCAGTGCCTGTTTCTACGTACTTAAAAAGCTCTCGCTTCGAGGGAAGGTGTACAAGACCCAAACCCCCGTACTTATATTCCTGGTACACCATCTTTCTTCTGACTAGCTCCGTTTTCCCTGACCACAGAAACCCAAATATGGCCCTCTCAAGTCGTATCAGGACTCTCTCTGGAGCAGCCAGAACAGTGCCGGGTACCACAAGAGAGGGTAAACAAAACGGTTGATTACTGTCACCCCTCCCAACAGAGTTAGATATCTATCGCCAAAGGCCGTCAACCTAGCCTCCACCAGGTCCGCTTTCTCATTCCAGGTAAGTGACTCTGGCGAACCATAACCAAACCATAGGCCATTAATTTTAATGGCGTCGTCAACCAACGATGCTGTGAAAGGAAGGGGCTTCCACCGCCACTTACCTAGACGGAGTCCCTTGGTTTTAGTTGGATTCAGTCTGGCACCTGTCGCCCTCTGAAAAGTGGACAGCGTGTCAGAAAGGGCTCTGAAGGAAGCCAGGTCGGAGACTACACATGTGACGTCAGCATACTGGAGGCATTTGACTTTGGCTCCACCAGGTATGTGAAAGGGTCGGAACAAAGACTACTTGTAAGGCTCTAGTCAGAGATTCACTGAATAACACATAAAGTAGGGGTGACAGTGGGCACCCCTGACGTACCCCACGTCGGACCTTGAAGGGGTCTGACGGTAGGCCATTAACAACAACCCGACTATATACACTATTATACAACAAGGTTACCCATTTAACAAAGGATGGGCTTAACTTAAATTCCATCAATACTTTAAAAAGGAACCCGTGATCTACCATGTCGAAGGCCTCCTGATCGAGGGAGACAAGCGCACATGGCAGATCACGGTCCTTCACATACTCAACTAGGTCCCGCACCAACCAGAGGTTCTGCTGAATACTGTGTCCTCGCACCGCGCATGTCTGGTAAGGCCCTACAAGATCCGGCATAACAGTGCCCAGCCTGTTTCAAAGGGCTTTCGCTAGGATCTTGTAATCCACATTCAACAGGGTGATTGGCCGCTTATTTTTTGGCTCGAGTGGATCTCCAGACTTGGGTAGCAAGGTTATCACGCCAGTGCGCTGCGAGGGGCTCAATAAGCCAGCAAGGAAGGCAGAGACGTATACATCACGAAGATCATGTCCAACGGTACCCCAGAAGCGTTTGTAAAATTCCACTGGAATACCGTCGGACCCGGGTGCCTTTCCGCCTTTCATCTTCGCCACTGCCTTCCAGAGCTCGACGACAGTCAATGGGGCGCCAAGTTCATCATTCTGCTCTTTAGTGGAGGACTTGTCAATATTATCTAACAGGGGTATTTGGAGTCCTTCATCGACATCTACTGGGTGTAAAGCTTTTCATAGAAGCTTCTAAATACTTCCACGATGTCAAGAGGGTCCTTCTGTACTGTACCATGGGCGTCTCGCACCGCCTTTATGCGGCGGTCGATGGCGTACTGCGAGACATCCCGGTAGAACTTGATAGTAGGCTTTTCCTCCGCCTCCACGCAATGCACGCGGGCACGAATACGGGCCCCGTGCAATTTCTTATCAAGATGTTGCTGGATTGCGTGAAGAGCGGAGGAGTCCCCACTCCTCTCCCTTGAGCAGAGCGAGAGGAACTCCTCCCTTCTTCGACGAGCTCTTGCTACACAGTACTCAATAGTGAACTGTTTGATGCGGGACTTTACGTCATCCCACCATTCTAAACCGGTTGGGAAGGCTGGCCTCAATGTTCGCCACCCTTCGTACCTGGCTTTAAACTGTTCGTTATATTCTGTCTCTGTTAAAATATCAATATTCATTTTCCAGAACCCCCTCCCTGCTGGCCATGACTTTGGGGTTTGAAAGGAGACAGTAACTGCATCATGATCCGAAATTGGACATAGCACATCACAGTTAGTTGGTGACAGAGCAGGTGGAGAGTAAACCCGGTCCAGCCTTGAGGCCTCCGTGCCATCTGGTCGGTGCCAAGTGAACACGGGCAAACCCGGGTGTTGTGCTCTCCAAACGTCAACCATGTCGTGGTTCTTCGTGAACATGTCCAATTCCGACATACCGACACCACGGCCGGAAGACGTACACGAGGACAATCTGTAGGTCCTGGGTAGGACGTTAAACTGCATCCGGTTGTGGAGCTTGATAAGCGTGGGGATAATGAGGTTACCCTTTGCCACAACTGCCTCCGGGACACCCTTGGGCAAGGTGCGCCTGTATTTTTGGCCCAGTTTTGTTCAGTTTTTTTGTTTTTGTGTAAATAGTGTAAATAGTGTATATAGTGTACATACTGTAAATATAGCAAGTTGACTCCACCCCGGACCCCTCGTGGCAGGTGGACCCCGCCCCGGACCCCTCGTGGCCCCTTGGGGCAGTTTGTGATGATTGCTTGGTCTGGTGTTTTGGTTTTTTGGGTTGTTGTTGGGTGGTGGTTTGGTCTGGTGTTGTCTTTCGTTGGTGGTATGTAGTAATATTGGTTTAGGGTGGCCGGGGGGAGGTTGGTTTGTGGGGTATTGGGTTGCCGGTGTGTGTGTGTGGTTCTATTGTTGTAATGAACATAACTTTCTGTTTGATTTGGTGGTGTGTGGATAGTTTTGCCTTTATGTTCCTGTCCGATCCGGTTTGAGTTTTTGTTTTTTGTTTGTATGTGCCGTTTCGATGCACTTAAAAAGCAATCTGTCGAGCCGTGTGTCGGGGACGCAGTTAAAGTCTCAGCCAGGATACATGTGGCACTGCCAGGGACGAAGGATGGCAGGGTGGAGAAAAAGCTCCTGTCGGAGGGCCGATTTGGCGCGTACACATTACATAGTAGGAAGCTACCGCTAGGGTGCTTTATGGTAACACATACCAAACGGCCCCCATGATCAGACTCAACTTTTCCAACCAGGGAGGTCCACCTTGGTGAAATGAAATTAACTTTTCCACAAGAAGATACTGAACCAAGGGAAGCATGCAATCCTCCACCCCACTCGAAGGACCAGGTGTGGACATCGTCCTCATTCTCTATGTGCGTCTCTTGGAGTAAAACGAAGTCCACACCTAGTGACTTACAAAACTGAAATATTCCGGACCGCTTCCGACTGTCCCTCATACCGTTGACGTTCAGGGTCAATAGGGACAGGGGCACAGCCATGGAGGGGTGGGTATCTAAACATTTGTCAGCAGCTTACTGTACTTATTCCGAAGGTCGGTTTGGGGGCCTCAGAGACTTGAACGTCCTGGTCCGATACTTCACCTGAGGCAGATCTCTTTAAACGTGGATTCAGGCACCCCTCCACCTGAATCGAACATGCTTCTCTCCCAACGGTAGTTCCCTTATTGGGTGATCTGGGGCAGACTCCCCAACATCTGACATGGCAGTGCCAGACTCCGAGTCAGAGGAGAGATGGAGGTCCTCCTCCAACGTTGTCACTCCAGCCTCCTCGGGTGCCAGGGGTGGAGTGTCTGCCTCGGGGATACCTGTCCCAACCTCACACTGCTTTGAGGCGAGGAACTCCTGCTCTACTTCACGAGCCACCCTCTCCAGTTCCTCAGGTGCATCTGGACCCTCAAGCATAGGTTCTGGGTCTGATTGCGAGGGTTCCGGTGCCGGCCTCACATCCCCACTGACACGGGCAGAGTAGGACGTGGGCAGGCACCAGTAGATGTGACAATCTCCCCGCAGAGGTTGCACTCACGTCATTGGGACACTTCAGCCTTGTCGTGTCCCAACTGGCGGACCCTCCCACAACGTCTGTTGGCGACACGACCTGGCCTCGTGCCCCTCCTCTCCACACTTAAAAACAGGTGCGGGGCCTGCCCAAGTAACGAATATGGGCTTTGGCACCCCCTATGAAGAGGAAGGACGGAATGTCCCCTCTATCAATACCATACGGAACTGCCTCTTATAACCCGTTCAGTATGCCCTTCAACCTCACCATCACCATAGGTGCTACCAAATACTGCTTGAGGACAGTTCCGTACTGCAACGAACCCTCGGCAACCAGGACCCTGTCCGACCTCAAAGGGGAGATTACAGCACCGTCACCGCCACAGAGCGATCATATGGGGTGACGGTGAGCCCTTGTACTCCCTTCAGGCGAGACACACCTTCCAACCGGGCAGCCGATCCCTGAGCCTTGAACTTCAGGTCGTACGTGTTGCCGGTCTGCAAGCGCCTGCCCAACATCGTCAATTTGTTTAACCCTCAATACCATTATTCTTTAGCACACTAAAACACTTGATGGGGGTGACCACATTTGCAGTCCGACTCAAACAAGCAACTTAACAAAGCTAACATATCCTGACACACGGGCATAGCAGCAGTCCCAGAGTGGCTACGAGGCCCGCGCGATGAAAAAAGGAAAAAACCTCAGAACTTTAGTTTTCCAAAGCACAAAATTTTAGGAAGTATTACGAGCAACACAAGTAACACAGAACCTAGGCGTGGTCGAAGGGAATGGGCACAACCAAACCTACTACAGGGCTTTTTAAGTGCATCGAAACGGCACATACAAACAAAAAACAAAAACTCAAACCGGATCGGACAGGAACATAAAGGCAAAACTATCCACACACCACCAAATCAAACAGAAAATTATGTTCATTACAACAATAGAACCACACACACACCGACAACCCAAACAGGGCGAACACGCCGTAGAGTTTTACGCACAATGTAATAAGTATCAATGCTATCAGGTACAACAGGGGGCCCAACCCAAACAGGGCGAACACGCCGTAGAGTTTTACGCACAATGTAATAAGTATCAATGCTATCAGGTACACCCATTGATACCGTTTCTGCGAAATTTTCCACGTGGCCACCAGTACCTGTCATGCAACATCCACCTGCCACGTCATAGCAGCTAACTATTCAGCTACTAACTTCAGAAACTGTGAGTCATCGTTTTAATAGCCTAGCAGGCCAGGATATTTCCTTCCTGTATTATAATTCAGAGAAGCCTGGTGCTGTGCATAGTGCTGCTATGCACAGGTTCCGCACTGAGAATCTGGCACATACACTGGGGACTTCCTCATATACCGGATTGTCATCTTAACTATCTACACAAAGCTTCAAGTAAAAATGACCCGCACTTAATTTAAACAACAAGGCTCATGTCAGCAGGAAGCCTTAAGATCCCGCTACAACAATTAGTGCACATAAACTGTACAGGGATGGATAACAAGACCTATTGATCTGTTCTCATATTAGCAGGGGACCTAGCCACAAAATCCATGGGCCTAAACAAATATAAATCGGTACCCAGTGCCGGGCTATGTGAAAAAACCAGTGACCTGCCGTCAACAGATGGTAGTATGTTTGCGATTGGGGGGGGGGGGGGGGCTTTTTAAGGCATTCGAACGGCACATAAAAAAACAAAAAACAAAATCAAACCGGATCGGACATGGAACATAAAGGCAAAAACCATCCACACACCACCAAATCAAACAGAAAATAGTTCATACAAAATAGAACCACACACAATTCCTGACCACCACCAGAACCCCAAAGACCAACCCCCACCGGCCACACTAAAAACAAAGCCCCCAAGTAGACCCCACAAACCCAAAGACAACACACGACGAAGAAAACACCGAAGCCCGAAGGCACACACCACGCCCGAAGGCAACACCACACCAAGACAACACCACGCCCCGAAGGCAAACACCACGCCCGACGGCAACACCAAGCCCGAAGGCCACAACACGCCCGACGCAACATACAAAGCCCGAAGGCAACACCACGCTCGAAGCGCATACTACAAGCCCGAAGGCAACACCAGCCCGCAGGCAACACCCACGCCCGAAGGCAACACCACGCCTAAGGCAACACCACGCCCGAAGGCAACACCACGGCCGAAGGCAACAGCACTTAAAAGCACGGGGCAAAATAAGTGTGAACGTAGCCCAAGGAGTGCCACGGATGGTAGATTGTGGCAAAGGGTCCCCCAATTACTCCACGTTTTAAACGAAACCCACAAACGGAGTGCAGGCTGTTGCGAGAATGTGTAGCCTCTGGCAATCACGCGCCTGTATTGAAATGTATTGCTGACTATAATCTATTCAAGAGTATGTCCAGTGGTTTGGTTATAAATGTAACAGGCAAAATGTTGCAGCTTCACACCACAGTCTGAATTGAAGAGCTCAAATCTTAGTGTTTGAGTGACTAAATCAGGGATGAACAGTACTTCTCCCACCATTGATGAATCTGCTAGCGATCTACACCAGCACACAAGTAAACCAAGTCACATCACACAACATCAAACCATATTTACCGAAACTGTACGTGAGGTATCAATAGGCCTTGTTACCTCCAAATTAATTAAGACGATGACAGTAAATGTAGAGAATTATAGATAACAACTGTTAATTCCAGTGTCAGGTACATTAAACCAGACATCATGTCGAACAGAATCAGGCTGAATTGAAAGGTGTAAAGCAGGCTCCCCACCCATCCAAAATTGTATAAACTCCTGCGAAATCTTTCCTCTAGTTCTAAAGGTTAGGAAGACCGTACGGACAGTGGGTTGGGGGCCGTCTTGTTGCCATGAGCTCTAAAAGTACTCTTAGGTGAGCAGCCTGATTCCCCCCCAGACTA
>JAIZAY010001020.1:0-23431 GCA_029531755.1 Holothuria leucospilota | reverse complement strand
CTGACGTACGGGTTTCACTCCATGGTATAAGAAAATAGTAGAAGTAAAGATACAGTACGAATGATGATAGTAGATTTAGTTCCTCTCAAAATTTAGAAGTCCCAAGAATTATCAGAAGCCTTTCTGGCGAAGACCTGCAGACAAAAGGTGCGGAACTGTACGTATTGAGCTTTTTAAGTGCATCGAAACCGCACGTACAAACAAAAAACAAAAAAACTCAAACCGGAACTGTAGGTATTAATTTACTGCTTTCTTTCTGAATGCTAGCTTTTTACGTACGTAGAAACGGGCACGAAGAAACAAAGGAGAACTTAAACCTGACCGGACAAAAATACAAAGGTGAACTGTTTACAGAATTCTGTACATTGCGCTAGCAAACAAAGACATCATTATTGACAATGTTAATATTGTTCAGAAACAATCTGTAAAATTCTTAGGCCTGTATCTTGATTCCCGGTTAAATTGGAACCATCATGTAAATGTAATATGTGGAAGAGTAGGTAAAGCTGTTGGAGTTTCTTATATAAGATTAAAAAAAAAAAAAAAAAATATTGGTTTTCCATAGGTCAGTCTTATTACTTTGTACTATTCACTGATTACTACCAGCCTCTCATATTGTAAACATTGTCTGGCGCGTTTTAAGGCCTCTGCACATTGCATTGATAATTGTATGTTATGCAAAAGAACAGCAGTCCGCATTATCACATTCCAATTTATTAGATCATACTTTACCACTTTCTCTAAGCTACAGATCTCAAACTCCTGATATTTTTAAGTATCAGCTTGGTAGCTGCGTACAAGGTCTCCAATCAGTTGCTCCCAGACATATTTCGGAATTGCTTAACTCTAATGTCCACCCTATCCCACCAGAAGCAATGTCTTTTATTAATATTCCTAAACCAACACACTTAAGCTTTAGTAAGTCCCTGTTATATCAGTGGTGTCTTACTCTACTGGAACGGTCTCCAAATACATTAAAGCATGTACATCAATTAGTGAATTTTCCCGAAGTGCTTTTAAGGAATCACCTGATAAACGCAGACAAGGATTAATCTAATGAAATCAATGAAATGGTGTTGTATGCATAGTTATGTGTTGCTATGAGTACTTTGTTGATTTTCCTCTTCTCTCTTTTTGTAAGTAATCCTTCTTTTCCAGCTTGTATTTTATTATGTACCCTTATGGTACCCTCAAAAGGGGGTCTGCTTGTACAAGCTTTTCAGCTTTTTTCAGACCTCCCCCACAATTTAGTATTAATGTAAATATTGTAACATAAGTATGTATATATTATTGTGGAAATCTTTCTCAATACAATACAATACAATACAATTTCTGCGATAACTGTGTACAAAACCACCCCGAACCCAAACTAGTTACATAGGACTATTTACAATCCTGGGTAGGACTTTAAACTGCATCCGGTTGTGGAGTTTGTTTAAACGTGGGAGTAATGAGGTTACCCTTTGCCACAACTGCCTCCGGGGCACCCTTGGGCAAGGTGCACCTGTATTTGCCCGGGCTTAAAGTGCTGTTGACTTCGGCGCGTGGTGTTTAGCCTTCGGGCGTGGTGTTGCATTCGGGCTTGGGTGTTGACTTCGGGAGGGTGAGTTGCCTTCGGGCGTGGTGTTGCCTCGGGCTTGGTGTTGCCGTCGGGCCGTGGTGTTGCGGTCGGGCGTGGGTTGCTTCGGGCTAGGCGTGTTGTTGTCTTGGTGGTGGTGGTTTTGGGTGGTGGTCTTCGTTTAGTGTGGCCAGGGAGGAGGTTGTCTGTGGGTATTTGGTTGTCAGGTGTGTGTGTTTGTGTGGTTCTATTGTTGAATGAACATAATTTTCTGTTTAGATTTGGTGGTAGTGTGGATTAGTTTTGCTTTGTTCCTGTCCGATCCGGTTTGAGTTTGTTTTTTTGTTGTATGGCCGTCGTGCACTTAAAAAGCACTATTTACAATTCTCACTAGGCAAACTATTTACATACCCAATTTACATCAACAGAAGAGTGTTCAGGTTGATGTCTGTCAATGCTTTTTGTAACTAGCGGTGCTCCTTACGTGCCTCCGAACAAAAACACCGGACGTGACATGAAACACCAAGGACAACTATAGACACCAGGCCAGCATCATGTGGCCAACCCCAACTATTACAGTATTAAACAATGTGATGGCTCTTACATGCTGATAGCAGGCGGACCTAATGTGGTGGAACAAAAGCAACCTATTTACACTGAACATACAAAAAACTTATGTGGCCATGCATGGGCACAGACACAAACAGACAGAAAACCCCAAAAGAAAACGGGACATAAGCAAAAACATTCACACTAAATATGACTGCGGACTTATCTTTTAATCCGTGGGCCTCGTACGGGACTCCCAGAGTGATGGGTTCCCCTGTCTGATACTTTCGCCCGAAGCGACCTCTTTAGTGCAGACTCTGGCCTCTCCCCTCACACAAATCAAACCAACCCTCCCGAAGGTGGATCCCTGGAGGAGCTATGAGGCACGCTCCCGCCATCCGACATCGCCGAGTGGAGGACAGATCGAGGTCTCCTCTAATGTCATTATTCAAACCTGTCCGGTGCCGCTGCAACGAGGCGGACAGTACTGCGGCCTCAGGAGTCCCAGTACCCCCCCCTTCACATGCTTAGAGGCAAAAAGAAGTCCTGCCCTCACCTCAAGTGCCGCCTCTTAATTCCTGGATGCAATATGGGGCCTGGCGGGGTTCAGGTGCCGACCCCACATCAGGCACACGACATGAGCAAAGTACACGATTGTGGGGCAGGAAACCAAACACATGTCCTCCTCCCCACAGAGGTTGCACCGTATCACCCTCGTTGGGACATCTTACTGAAATAGCTGGTTCGACTCTGTCCAGAAAGGGATTTTTGAAAAACGTTAATAAAAAATACGGGGGGGGGGTTTTTATAAAACCCACGCTGGGGCGAATGTAAAACAGTCGGGCGTGTTTATATCTACTTTTAACCGTCAGTATCTACGATATCTCCAGTTTCCCATTTCTTTCGTTTCTTTGATCTTTTTCTGGGGGATAACGGGGTGGGGATTAGGGACCCCAGGGAGCAACTTGGAAGGCTATGGCGGTTGGGATCTCCTGGAAAGCGTGGGGGAATTGGGGCGGGAAAGAAGCCTAGGGATTGGTTGGTGGATTATTTACTTGTGTTTTTCTGGCCGCGACTAGGGGCGGAATCCGATTTGGAGCCTCTTGCTCTGGGCTGCTGTCTAAACTTGAGTGTCCCCTTGCACTTATGCACCTTACCCAGAGAGCAGGGATTCCTCTTGGCGCCCAATCAGGGGGGAAAAAAAATGTACAGAAAATAGTTAAAAAAATAAGGAAAAAAAAAAAAAAAAAACGTTTTAAAAAAAAAAAAAATGTTTCAAAAAAAAAAAAAAAAAAAAAGAACAAAAAAACAATAAGGTTTTTTTTTGCCCCTAATTGGAGAAAAAAAAAAAAGGGCGCCCCCCTGCGGCGGGGGGGGAAAAATAGGGATACAGGGAAGAAAAACAAAGGGAAACGGGTGGCTGAGGGACGCGGGGAGGGAAAAAAGAGGGCTGGTGTGGGGTGGGCGGGGGTGGGGTAGGAAAAGGTGAAGAAAAAAAGGGGGTGTAAAAAAAAAAAAAGAGTAGGCGGTCCGCGGATGGACAGGAGTCGGGCCCAGGGCCCCCCCCCCCCGGGACCTCCAGACAACCCCACCTCTTTCAGTAAAACAAGAAAAAAACCCAAGCTACAACAACCCACACGCAAGCCGTCTATCTGTATTGTGATAGGCTGACCTCCTTGCTTATATAATTATTTTTTTTCAGCAGCCTCTTTCCAAAAACATTTAAATACTTGGTCCCCATAACACAGCCCTTTGGAGCCTGCTTTTTTTTTTTTAAATTTTTTTCCAAAGGGGGGAAAGGACTTTTTTCAAGAAATATTTTTCCCAAAGGGGAAAAGGGAGGGGGGGGCCTTTTTTCCTTATTTTTTTCCCAAAGAAAGGGAAAAAACTTCCCATCTTTTTTTTTAAGACGTTTTGGACGGTTTGGTGTTGGAATCTTATTTCATTTTCCTCTCACCCCGATTTGTTCGGGAAGAACGGCGTAGAGAGCAGAGAGAGAGAAATGAGACCGATGGTTATTTTTTTTCCTTTTTGTTTTTTTTTAAGCTGTGGGCAATTTTATCTTTAGCCTCTCTAACCTAGTTGACATTTCCCGCCCCCGACCTATTTTCCGATTTTGAATTTTTTTTGGGGATAAACTACGCCAGTATTTGAAAAAAAAAAAATTTTGGGTTCGGGGATATTAATGAGCCATATGTTGGAAAGGAGAAAAAAGAAAAAAAAAAAAAATTTACTGCGTGTTATCGAATATAGCAAATTTTTGTGCTTGTGCGAAAAGAAATAAAAACAAAAAAATCCGGAACAAAAAATCAACATTGTATTATGCAAAGAACATAACAGGTTGTTTTTTTGGTGTTGTTAAAGTAGCCATCATGGGTAACATTACATTCAATGTGTCATGCAAACCCCAAAACCAAATTTACGATAGGAATTAGGTTTGTGTTCTTTGTGTTTCTTTTTTTTTTAAAGTAGTAGGAAGGGGAGGGAAGAAGATTTAGAGAACAAGAAGGAAACGCGGATGAAGAGGAGCGAAAGAAACGTTTGTACTCAGAAAAAGGAAGAATAGGAAAAGGTAAAGAGGATAGGGAAATTTAGAATAGAAGAAAAGGAAGAAAGAAGAAAACAGAAGATAGAAACCCCCGGCGGGAAGAAAAGAAAAAAGAAAGAAACAACGGGCACTAGACAAACCACAAATGGCGGAGAAGAAACCAAACCGGACCCACCCCTGTGGCAAAAAAACAGCACAAAAACGCACAAAACAAAAACCGCAACAAGCCAAACTATGAGGGTGGGTGTGTGAGGCAAAGGCCAAAACAAAAATCACTCATAGTGGGGGGAGTGGGGTTTTTTGGACTTTGGTTTGAAGGACCTGCTGGGGTTGAAGTTAGAAAGTGAAAGTTTTTTTTTGGATTTTGGAAAGACCTGAACATGGCCCTCTGCTTGGTGAGGGAAAGGAACGTGGGGGAGCGAAAGAGGAAGGGGTGGAAAAAAAGAAAAGGTGCAGAGAAAGAGGAGGAAGGGGAGAAGAAAGGGTGAAGGAGAAAGAGACGAAAGATTTTTTCTGAAGACTGCTTCCCGGGATAGGGGGGGGTGGAGAAACCCGGAAAGAATAAGAAAGAAAATAACGAGAAGAGAGGGAGCACGAGGGGAAATAACTTGGTCGTCTCGAATCACTACACTAATTGAAACAGGATTATTTTATAAATTAAGTTAAAATCATGAAACAACATGGTTTGAATACAAGAAGGAAGCAAAAAAAAAAAACAGGTACAATGTGAAGGGAAAGGAAGGAATCTTAAATTAGCAGTGTCAACTAGGTCATTACACTCATTATCAGTTTCATACTGTTTGCGGAACAACTTTTTTTGTAGGGAATGCACCGGGATGGGAAAGAGGAAGGAAACCGGGAGGGAAAAAGGAATTAACGGGAAGAAAAAAGAAAAGGAAAATTGGCATAGATTTGGGAAGGAGGAAAACAGTTCCAGGTGAGGGAGAGAGGAAAATTCCTCCCCACCTACGGGATTATAAATTGAACCCGTTATACATGTTTGACCTGTCAAAATTATGATCTCCCTCTACAATGATAGCAATTCATGACCTTTACAACTTACGGTACAAACACGATTCAGTTCGTTCCCCATTTCTGTGTTTCAAAACATGTTAATGTGTAATTTTTATTTCAAGAGAGTGTATACCCACTCTAGCATTTTACACAAAGTTCAATCCAAAAGACTTAGTATATCAACATGCGTTCTTTAACGAGTTCTACAAAGGTCACGACTAAAGTTTGGTGACCTGTGGTAACAACTTCTATCTCTCAGTCACTCAGTACATACCTTTCATGTGGTAGGTACGTCAACGTAGCTGCTCGTTCGATCTCTTTGGGTGTTTTGTTTTTGGTGCATGTACATAGTTGTATATACGGGGGGGGGGGGGGGCTTTTGCGTACGTAGGGGCGGGCGCGGGGGAACAAAGGAGAACTGTAAAAAGCAGAGCGTGTGCTTTTTAAGTACGTAGAAATGGGCACTGCGAAACAAAGGGCGAGAACACAAACCGGACCGGGCAAAAACGCAACAGCAAACTATCTAAATGCACCTACAAACAAAAAATTGTGTTGCTATGTACAAAGGACTATATACAGAAGTTAATTACATAGGACAGTTTACAAATTTATTCACGCAAAACTACAGGTTAACTATCACCCGCCCCGCCCGCACCGAAGCAATTGGCCCCCAGCGCCTGCCAAACGTCGACCTTGGCAGACGAGCAAAGTCGGCCTCGACCCTCAGTGAGCTTTTTAAGTGCATCGAAACGGCACGTACAAACAAAAAAACGAAAAAAAAAACTCAAACCGGATTGGACAGGAACATAAACGCAAAACTATCCACACACCACCAAATCAAACGGAAAAGTATGTTCATTACAACAACAGAACCACACACACACCGACAACCCAACACCCCACAAACCAACCCCCCCCCGGCCACCCCAAACCAACATCACTACACACCGCCAACGAAAGACAACACCAGAACAAACCACCACCACCCAACAACAACCAAAAAAACCAAAACACCAGACCAAACAATCATCACAAACTGCCCCAAGGGGCCACGAGGGGTCCGGGGCGGGGTCCGGGGTGGAGTCAACTTGCTATTTTTACAGTATGTACACTATATACACTATTTACACAAAAACAAAAACTGAACAAAACTGGGCCAAAAATACAGGCGCACCTTGCCCAAGGGTGTCCCGGAGGCAGTTGTGGCAAAGGGTAACCTCATTATCCCCACGCTTTAACAAGCTCCACAACCGGATGCAGTTTAACGTCCTACCCAGGACGAGCAAAGTCGGCCTCGACCCTCAGTTTAATCTCCGTTCTCACCGACGCCAGGACGACGTCTGCTGGCCTCCCCCCTTCCCTAAAAACAATATTACATCGGTCTCTCCATATAGAGTAAAAAGCAGAGGGGGGCTTTTTAAGTGCATCGAAAAGGCACATACAAAGGCACATAAAAAGCAGAGCACACCTTTGTATATAGTCCTTTGTACATAGTAACACAATTTTTTGTTTGTAGGTGCATGTAAATAGTTTGCTGTTGCGTTTTTGCCCGGTCCGGTTTGGGTTCTCGCCCTTTGTTTCCCAGTGCCCGTTTCTACGTACTTAGAAAGCAAATAGTATTCCCTTTGTACCTGAGTTAGTAAAAAAGACTCTTTTGTTCCCTGTTGCATGGTGTGTATAGTTTGTTTGGCATTGCGTTTGTGATCCGACAGGGCTTTTGTTTGGGTTTAGGGTTCAGTTCAGGTCTTTGACGAGAGCAGACGTGTTTCGTCGAGCTCTCGTCGCTTTGCCGTGCTCAACCTTATCACTGTGTGATAGCTGTACTACTTACTGCAATTGTGCATAAAACCTTATAGCGTGCTTGTGTTGTAGTTGATAAGTAGGTCTGGTCGTGTCCATTTGTTTGCGACCGCGCTTTGTTTCTGTGTAGCTTGTGTTTTTCTTACTTCATCCTCATTTTTGTCCTTTGTAAAACTAGTTGAGGTTTTTTCTCCTTTCGTGGCCTCGAGCCACACAAACTGGTGCTATGCCCGGAAGTCGGGATAGCACAATTGTTAAGTTGGAGTTTTCGTCTGGGGTGAGTGTCCCTCCCCCACAGGCGTTTACTGTGTTAAAAGACAATGGTGTCGAAATTAAAGAAATAGAGATGTTGCAGGCGCTTGAGGCCCGAAACACGTATGACCTTAAGTTTAAGTCTGATGTTGCCCGTGTTAAGGGTGTGTCATACCTGAAGGGGGTAGAGGGGGCTCACTGTCACCCCATATGATGGCTCTGTGACGGTGACAGTGCTTTACCTTCCCTTCGAGGTCGATCAGCGCCTGGTTGCGAGGGTTCTTAGTCAGTACGGAACTGTCTCTGAAATGTGGTGGTGTAAATATACTGGGGGTGAGTTGAAAGGTATATTTAATGGCAAGAGACAGTTCCGTATGGAACTGGTGAAGGACATTCCATCCTTCCTCTTCATAGGGGGTTCCAAGGCCCACATTAGGTACTTTTGTCAGCCCCGTACCTGTTTTAGATGTGGAGAGCAGGGGCACGAAGCCAAGTCGTGTCCCAACAGACGATGTGGGAAATGCTTGCAGTTGGGGCACGGCAAGGCAGAGTGTCCCAACGAGGTACGGTGCAACCTCTGTGGGGAGGAGGGACATGTGTTTGGTGCCTGCCCCACATTCGTACTCTGCTCATGTCAGTGCGGATGTGGGGTCGGCACCTGAAACCCTCACAAACAGGCCCGCAGTATTCAAACTCAGGAATTAGCGGAGGCGGCACTTGGGGTGGAACAGGACTTCCTTGCCTCCAAGCAGTGTGAGGGGGGTACTGGAACTCCTGAGGTAGACTCTCCGCCACCCTTAGCATCGACACCCAGTCAAGTTGAAATAACGACAGTAAAGGAGGACCTCGATCTGTCCTCGGACTCGGCAATGTCGGATGGCGGGGAGCCTGCCTCAGAGCCTCCTCCAAAGGATCCACCTTCGGGGGAGGGTTGGTTTGATTTGTGTGAGGGGGAGGGGCCAGAGCCTGCACTGAAGAGGTCGGCCTCGGGCGAGGTGTTAGAACAGGGGAACCCATCACTCTGGGACGCCCGTACCGAGCCCACGGATTAAAAAAGATAAGGTCCCAGCCAGATCATTTGGTGGTGAATGGTATGTGCCCGGTTTTCTTTTGGGTTTTCTGTTCTGTCTGTATCTGTGCTCATGCATGCTATAAAGTTTGGTAGTTCAGTGTAAATAGGTTTGCTTTTGTTCCACATTAGGTCCGTCCGGCTACAAGCATGTGAAAAGCACATCACCTTGTTAATATTGTAAATAGTGGGGTTGGCCACATAAAAATTTGTTGCTGGCCTGGTGTATATAGTTGTCCTTGTGTTTTATGACACGTCAGGTGTTTTCGTTCCCGAGCACGTAAGGAGCACCCATAGTTACAAAAAGCATTGTACAGACTCAACCTGAACACTCTTCTGTTAATGTAAATGGGTATGTAAATAGTTTTGCCTAGTGAGATTGTAAATAGTCGTGTGTAACTTGCTTGGGTTCGGGATGGATTTATACAAAGTTAACACAGAAATTTCGGTTTGGGTTTTGTTCCTCAGTGCCTGTTTCTATGTACTTAAAAAGCTGCTAACCTGTAGTTTTGCGTGAATAAATTTGTAAATTGTCTTATGTAATTAACCTTTGTATATAGTCCTTTGTTCATAGTAACACAATTTTATGTTTGTAGGTGCATGTAAATATTTTGCTGTTGCGTTTTTGCCCGGTCCGGTTTGGGTTCTCGCCCTTTGTTTCTAGTGCCCGTTTCTGCGTACTTAAAAAGAAGAAATAGGGTTCTTTAGTTTCTGAGTGCCTGTTTCTACGTACTTAAAAAGCTCGTAAATAAACTATAAATAGTGATTGTAAATAGTCCTATGCAATTGGCGTGGGTTCGGGGTGGTTTTGTACACAGTTATCGCAGAAATTTTGTTTGCTAGCGCAATGTACAGAATTTTGTTAATAGTTCACCGTTGTGTCTTTGTCCGGTCAGGTTTCAGTTCTCCTTTGTTTCTTCGTGCCCGTTTCTACGTACGTAAAAAGCACGTAGTCATATAGTACAAATCACTTAAAAGGGAATACTGTGACCTGTACTGAAGGTTCGGCATTCAATCATTCGATAAGTGATAAACGGTTCAAATTGTAATGCAAGAAGTGTAAAACGACATTTTGCAAATCACTAGGTGTGGACTTCGTTTTCCTCCAGGAGACTCACATTGTTAATGAGAACGACGTCTACACCTGGTCCTATGAATGGGGTGGGGGTTTGCACGCTTCCTTTGGTTCCGTGTCTTCCTGTGGATCTGTTATTTTAGTTTCATCCAGATGGACTTCCCTGGTAGGAAAAGTTGATCATGATCATGAGGGCCGGGTGATATGCATCACCATAAAACATCCTTGCGGGAGCTTCATCCTATGTAATGTTTACGCACCCAATCAGCCTACAGACAGAAGGAATTTTTTTACTACCCTTCCATCCTTCGTTCCTGGCTGTGCCCCTTGTATCCTAGCCGGAGACTTTAACTGCGTTCCCGACACACAGTTCGACAGAATGTACACACACACATCTTCGAGCTGTGGTGTCGGCATTGCGGAATTGGACATGTTCACAAAGAATCATGACATGGTTGACGTTTGGAGAGTGCAACATCCCGGCTTGGCCGTGTTCACTTGGCACCGCCCTGATGGCACGGCGCCTCAAGGTTGGACCGGGTGTACTCTCCACCTGCTCTGTCACCGAGTGATTGTGAAG
The DNA here is from genome assembly GCA_029531755.1 of Holothuria leucospilota. Taxonomy (NCBI): domain Eukaryota; kingdom Metazoa; phylum Echinodermata; class Holothuroidea; order Aspidochirotida; family Holothuriidae; genus Holothuria; species Holothuria leucospilota. Next base: position 12,986 of record JAIZAY010001020.1, on the reverse strand, counting down.
TTGTGGCATGTCCAATTTCGGACCATGATGCAGTTACTGTCTCCTTCCAACCCCCAGAGTCATGGCCAGCAGGGAGGGGGTTCTGGAAAATGAACACAGATATTCTAACGGAGGCTGAATATTGCAAACAGTTTAAGGCCAGGTACGAAGGGTGGCGAACATTGAGGCCTGCCTTTTCAACAGATTTAGAGTGGTGGGACGACGTAAAGTCCCGTATCAAACATTTTACAGTTGAATACTGTGTAGGCAAGAGCTCGTCGAAGAAGGGAGGAGTTTCCTCTCGCTCTGCTCTAGGGAGAGGAACGGGGACCCCTCCGCACTTCACGCAATCCAGCAGTATCTTGATGAAAAACTACACGGAGCCCGCGTTCGTGCTCGCGTGCATTGCGTGGAGGCAGAGGAAAAACCAACCATCAAGTTCTACCGGGACGTCACAAAGTATGCCATCGATCGCCGCATAAAAAGAGTCCGTGACGTCCACGGTGTGGTACATAAGGACCATCTCGACATCGTAGAAGTATTTAAAAGCTTCTATGAGCAGCTATATACTCAGGCAGATGTCGATGAAGGCCTTCAAAAGTCCCTGTTAGATAATATTGATAAGACCCCATCTAGAGATCAGAACGATGAACTTGGTTCCCCGTTGACTGTTGACGAGCTCTGGAAGGCAGTGGCGAAGATGAAAGGCGGAAAGGCGCCTGGGTCCGACGGTATTCCGGTGGAATTCTATAAACGCTTCTGGGGTACCGTTGGACATGATCTCCGCGATGTATTCGTCTCTGCTTTCCTTGCTGGCTCATTGAGCCCCTCGCAGCGCACAGGCGTGATAACTTTGTTGCCCAAGTCAGGAGACCCCCTAGAACCTAAAAATAAACGGCCAATCACCCTGTTAAATGTAGACTACAAGATTCTGGCGAAAGCCTTTGTAACAGGCTAGGCACAGTTATGCCAGATCTTGTAGGGTCCTTTCAGACATGTGCGGTGCGGGGACACAGTAATTCAGCAGAACCTCTGGTTGGTGCGGGACTTAGTTGAATACGTGATGGACCGTGATCTCCCATGTGCGCTTGTCTCCCTCGATCAGGAGAAGGCCTTCGACATGGTTGATCACGGATTCCTCTTTAAAATGTTTGCAGAAGTTTAGTTTGAATCCAGTTTTTGTTAAATGGACCTCCCTATTGTATAATAGCGTATACAGTCGGGTTATCGTCAAGGCCTACCGTCGGACCCCTTCAGAGTCCAACGTGGGGTACGGCAGGGGTGCCCCTATCACCTCTACTCTATGTATTGTTTAGTGAATCCCTTGCAAGAGAGCCTTCCAAGTTGAGCCTTTGTTTCGACCATTTCACATACCTGGTGGTGCTGAAGTTAAGTGCCTTCAGTATGCTGACGATGTCACATGCGTAATCTCCGACCTAGCTTCCTTCAGGGCCCTTACTGGCACGTTGTCTAACTTTCAAAGAGCCACAGGTGCCAGACTGAACCCCACTAAGACCAAAGGACTCCGTCTAGGTAAGTGGCGGTCGAAAAAACTGCCCTTTGCGGCATCATGGGTAGACGACGCCATAAAGATCAATGGTATATGGTTTGGTTATGGTTCACCCGAGTTACTTACCTGGAATGAGAAAGTGGACCTAGTGGTGGCTAGGTTGAAGGACTTCGGCGATCGCCACATTAGCCTGTTGGGAAACGTAACAGTTATCAATCGTTTTATTTACCCTCTCTTGTGGTATCCGGGCACTGTTCTGGCTGCTCCAGAGCGTGTCTTGGTGCGACTCGAGAGGGCTGTGTTTAGTTTTTTATGGTCAGGGGGGACGGAGCTGGTTAGAAGAGGGTGGTATACCAGGATCTTAGGCGCGGAGGGTTGGGCCTTGTGCATTTTCCTTTCCAAGCTCCGTTTTCTCCTGACCAAGTGTGTTTACAGTGCTGTGGACAGCAGAATGCCTTTTGTCTATTTTGTCCGTTATTGGGGGGGATTATCATTCCGTCGGTTCTTTCCCCTCCCTGTTTAGTAACAGTGAACCCCACAGCTGGAGACCCACGGGGGCATACAGTCAAATGAGGAAACGCTCCGTATTATGTCAACAGTGGGGTGTTTTCACAGTCAAGTGCAAGGGACCTATACCGGCTGTTTTTGATGAATTGGTTGGCCAGGTCCAACCCAAACCACTTTGCTTCAGGGCCGGAAGTGTGGCGTGTAGTCCACAGCAGATCATTAGATTACCGCAGGCGAGACCTGTTGTGGCGAATCGCACATGACGCCATTGTAACTAATCTCAAGCGCCTTCGGTGGCGTCTTGGAGATGGTATTTGCCCCCGCACAAGATGCACAAAGTGGGAGAGTGTGTCACATGTGTTTTGGCAGTGTGACTATGTGGCTCTATTCTGGGAATGGTTTCAAGTCCTGACTGACCGCCTAACGTTGTGTAACACCTGGGCTGTCAGCCAGGACTATGCTTTGTATGGTCTTTCACCTCCGCCATGCAATACAAGTGTTCAGGACATACTTACCTTTGTTTCGGCCTCCATAAAGCTAGCCTTATGGAGAGACCGATGTAACATTGTTTTTAGGGGGGTGGGGAGGCCTGCTGATGTCGTCCTGGCGTCGGTGAGGGCGGAGGTTAAGCTGAGGGTGGAGTCGGACTTCGTCCGTTTGCCAAGATCGGCATTCGGTAGGCGGTGGGGTCCGCTTGTTTCGGTGAGGGCGGGCCGGGTGGTAGTCAACTTGTAAATATTGATTTTGTTTGTTAATATGGACCTACTGTAATTTGTAAATGGGGCTGTGTTTGTATGTGGGTGGCTTGTGAGGTGCTTGGTTGTAAATATGTTGTAAATATGTTGTAAATATGTATATATGTGTATGTAAGTATCTGTACATATAGTTCAATTACTGTAATGAACATAATTTTCTGTTTGATTTAGTTGTTTGTAAATAGTTTGCATTTATGTTTCTGCCCGATACGGTTTGAGTTTTTGTTTTTGTTTGTATGTGCCGTTTCGATGCACTTAAAAAGCACAGTGTAAAACGACATTATACAGTAAGCAATGCAACAATTATACGATATAAGCTATGTATGTTATAATAGAATTTGAAATCACGACATATGCGTGGAAAACATGCGATATCTGTCTCTGTTCAGTTTGTTATGCACCACTAAATAACCGTTGTGAAAACCTCTCAGGGCTGCCTGTAATTGGGATACGGGAGTCAAGCAAAATTTCGAAAATGTCGCTTGCATCAGAATAGCGGGAAGGTTGCCACCAGAAGCGATGAGCGTGCGTCGGCTTTTTGTCCGACTGTGACAATGCCATACAAAGCAGAGCTTTTTAAGTGCATCGAAACGGCACATACAAACAAAAAACAAAAACTCAAACCGGATCGGACAGGAATATAAAGGCAAAACTATCCACACACCACCAAATCAAACAGAAAATTATGTTCATTACAACAATAGAACCACACACACACTGACAACCCAAATACCCCACAAACCAACCTCCCCCCCGGCCACCCTAAACCAATATTACTACATACCGCCAACGAAAGACAACACCAGACCAAACCACCACCACCCAACAACAACCGAAAAAACAACCAAAACACCAGACCAAACAATTATCACAAACCGCCCCAAGGGGCCACGAGGGGTCCGGGGCGGAGTCAACTTGCTATACAAAGCAGAATTTGAAGGTGGCCCATGTGGAAACGAGCACGACAAACTGCCATCGTGCTATTAGAGGCTCGAGTGAGTTGCTTGAATTGTAGCGTTATCTGGCGTTCTTGCAATTGTGTTGTCGCAGCTTGGTTAAGATTTGACTTCGCAAGCTTTGAACAAAGAGAGACAACTGGTTTTACACGATAAAGAACAGACACTTCAGAACACGTAACTGGGGGCAGATGATTGCCCGTTTCATCATGGAATTGATGATTATTCGTAAGTTCATCTGTCATATGAACATTGACACTATCACTATACACTTCTTTAAGTTTCTTTACGTCAGTAAATGAGTTTATTTTCTTTAGATGCTCTTGCAAAACATGGCTTAAGTCGATTCCCAGATAGCAAAAATTTGACGGCCCACCCCTGGCCATATTGACGGACCATCGGTGGCAGCCACCCTCTGTCCGCCGATGAAATGTCCGGTGGCTCACTGACGGCCCATCGATGGCCATCCTCCGGAGGGCCACTAGCTGGCCACCGACGGTCCGATTGTCAGTGGTCTGATCAGCGGGTACTTGTCGGCCATTTCTTGGCGGACCATCAGTGGGGCTGATGGTGGATCACCTCATCTTTTTGTCATTCATAATTGACCATTAATGGTCGGTCATTGGATCAGTACACTGGCTTTAGGCATACATGCTGGTCAAGTCTGCTCCCATAAGTCTGCTGTCTTTGTGGGCAACACATAAAGTGACATACGGAGGTGCAATTGCCAGTTGTAAATCATAATGTTGTGTACAGGGGTTGTTGCACATTGAGCTCATGTCCTCTGCTATGTCAGTAATAGTTACCCAATACAGGAAAATTACTTATTTACAGGATCATGAAAAGGTGCTGTTCAAACTCCCTAAATATTGAAAAGGATGAAAAAATTACGAAGACACAGATGTATAATCGTTCAAACCCTTTTTGGTTCCTTGCCTTAGCAAAAGGAACCTATGTAGTCAGCTTGGCGTGTGTGTGTATGTGTGTGTGTGTGTGTGACACTTGCTTCAGTACGCTGTATCTCAAGAAGGGAAAGTTGGACTAAACTGAAATTTGGTATGTGTCATAGTGAGAAGGTGTGCCCTATTGTTTTTGGTGGAGGTCAAAGGTCATGTGGGGTCACCAGGGGTCAAAGACCAAAAACCTTGTTTGCACGATATCTCAAGTTAGGAAGCTTGGGTAAATTTCATACTTGGTTTGTGGATGCATTATGGTGAGAAGATGAATGCTATAGCTTTTGGTGGAGGTCAAAGGTCATCTGGGGTCACCGGGGGTCAAACACTGAAAACTTGTTGTTAACACAGTATCTCAAGGTAGGAAGCTTGGATAGATTTCATACTTGGTATGTGGATGACTTATGGTGAGAAGATGAATCTTGTCATTTTTGGTGGAGGTCAAAGGTCATTTGGGGTCACTGAGGGTCAAATACTGAAAAACTTGTTAACACACTATCTCAAGGAAAGAATCTTGGATAGATTTCATACTTGGTATATAGATCCAGCATAGTGAGAAGCTGTGCCATACAGTTTTTGGTGGAGGTCAAAGGTCATCTGGGGTCACCAAGGTTAAAAAACTGATAACCTTGTTGTTAGCACAATATCTCAAGGTAGGAAGCTTGGATTAATTTCATACTTAGTGTTTGGATGCCTTATGGTGGGGAAAATATTTGTTTGGTGGAGACCAAAGGTCATCTGGGGTCACTGGAGGTCAAACTCTGCAAACCTTCTTAACTCTGTATCTCAGTGTAGGAAGCTTGATTAGATTTATGCTTTGAGGTGTTGCATTAAATCGAGCAGAAAACCCATATGAGTTTTGTTGGATGTCAGAGATGAAATCACCAGATGCCAAAAAGCAAATTCCCAAGAATTCCTAAAGTCAAATATAAGTACAAAACTTATGGGTGGCCGGGGGAGGTTGGTTTGTGGGGTATTTGGGTTGTCAGTGTGTGTGTGGTTCTATTGTTGTAATGAACATAATTTTCTGTTTGATTTGGTGGTGTGTGGATAGTTTTGCCTTTATGTTCCTGTCCGTTAGTTAGTTAGATTGGATTTAACGACACATCAACACGAATGTGTTATGTAGTGTCAGCTAAATAGAACAGGGTAAAGGTAGGGTAAAACTAAAAGTAAAAAAGAATTAAAACATTGGGCAAAATCCTAAAGTCTTGACAAAAGCAAAATGGGGAGGGGGGGGGGGGGTCGTGTCAAATTTTCGGGTAAAGGCCCACTTCTTTGAGAAAAATTCAAGATGAGAGTGGGGTCCGTGTGTTCAAACAATGTGTTCAGGTCTGGTACACTGTAATATTTCTGACGAATATGGGAGTATTCAAAGCAGTCGACGAGAATGTGACTGACGGTGACATCGCAATCACAGGGGATACAATATGGTCTCTCTTTCCCGTGGAGCAAATAAGCATGTGTTAGGTAAGTGTGACCAATTCGTGCCCTAGTCAGTACGAAATCATCTCTCCGTTTTCTAGGGGTTCCATTACCCACAGACCCGACCGTTGGTTTGACCTAGTATAATTTGTTCTCTGGGAAAGAATCCCACAGTTCCTGCCATTTTGATTTTATATAGCCGTTGATGTTAGGACGGTAATCAGTGTGGGGTACTTGGAGGTTGGTAATGTCCATCTGTAGGGCTTCCTTAGCTAGCTTGTCAACCTTTTCATTTCCGTGTATGCCCACGTGACTTGGAACCCACGCGAGCACAACCGACTTCTGCAGTCTCACCAAATTGGAGTAAGCTTCCCGGACAGCTATTACACAAGGGTGTTTTTGCTCATGGCCGTGAAGAGCTAAAAGGCTGGAAAGCGAGTCTGTGAACACAATGAACTGACGGTCGTGCGAGGTTTCGATCAGCTCGAATGCCATCTTAAGTGCCTGGAGTTCGGCAGTAAATATTGATGCATCATCTGGTAGTCTGACTTGCAAAAATGCATCTCGGCTTGTCGCTGCAGCTGCGACCCTGTTCGTACCTTTGGAACCATCGGTATAGATGGCATGATAACGATGGTACTTTTGTCTCAGTTCATTAAAGCCGGCACGATACACCAGTTCATTTGTTGAGTTCTTTGGATACTTAATCAAACTAAGGTCAATAACTGGCTCGACTAATGTCCAGGGAGGGAGTGATGCCAAAGGTGAGCTGTGCTACGGAGTCGGGGTTTGTACACACCTGTGGTAAAGCTCCACCAACGCGAATAGCAAATGGAGGGATAGCTTGATGGTTTCCTCACATATATGTCACTAAACTTATGGTTGAAGGCCGTCTCAAAAGGTCGGGTTTTGTCTATGACTCCTCAGTCTGAGGGCAAACTGGAGTGACAACTTTTTCCATCTTATATGGAGGGGTGGCTCGTTCGCTTCGATGTAAAAGACTCTGCATTGGGGAGGTACGGAAAGCTCCCAGGCAGATCTTAAGGCCTTGGTTATGGATAGGGAGGAGTTTCCTGAGGTATGACTCACGTGCAGAGCTATAAACAACACAACCATAATCAAGTTTTGGACCTCACAAGGGATCTGTAAAGTGTCGAAGCAAAAAACGGGACGATCAGCGCCCCAGTCCATCTTTGAGACGACCTTCAACAGGTTCAGCGCTCCTTGGCACTTCCGCCTTAGATGGTCGATATGGGCTGTGAAGTTCAGCTTACTGTCGAGTATTAGGCCTAAGAACTTGGTCTGAGGAACAACTGGGATGTGAACACCTGTCAGATCCGGTTTGAGTTTTTGTTTTTTGTTTGTATGTGCCGTTTCGATGCACTTAACCAGAAAGCCAAAAGGCTTAGTGATTCCTTGCCGAAAGGGGGGTGTTTTGTTACACTGAGGTTCATCCATCAAATTTATACTTCTCTTCTACATCATTTTTTATGATGTGGTCACAATTTGACCCCGCTCACATCAGCTCATGTCACATGACCTTTAAACCGAAACTTGAATAACCAAAAAAAAAAAAATGAAAAAAAAAAAAAATAAATAAAACTTATGAGAAGGGATTTATCTGTGCTTCCTCCCTTGTAATGACATATTTACAAAGTTTCAGTTTTTGACCTCTGGTGACCTCAAATGGCTTGTGACCTCCACAAAAAACAATAGGGTTTTTCCTCGCACCATAACACATCCACATACTTAGTATGAAATCTATCCAAGCTTCCAACCTTGAGATACTGTGTAAACAAGGTTTTCAGACTTTGACCCCTGGTGACCCCAAATGACCTTTGACCTCCACCAAAAACTACACGCTTCTTCCTCGCACCATAACGCATCCACATACTTAATATGAAATCAATCCAAGCTTCCTACCTTGCTGATATGGTATAAAAAGGTTTTTCAGAGTTTGACTCCCCTGGTGACCCCAGATGACCTTTGACCTCCACCAAAAATAACAGAAATCTTCCTCTCACCATACCACATCCACATACTTGGTATGAAATCTATCCAAGCTTCCTACCTTGAAATATGTAAACAAGGTTTTCAGACTTTGACCCCGGTGACCCCAGATGACATTTGACCTCCACCAAAAACAATAGGGTTCTTGCTCTTACCATAACACATCTACATACCAAGCATGAAATCTATCCAAGCTTTCTAACTTGAGATATCGTGTAAAACAAGGTTTTCAGATTTTGACCCCCGGTGACCCCAGATGACCTTTGACCCTCCACCAACAAACAATAGGGTTCTTCCTCTCACCACAACTCATCTACAATACCAAGCATGAAATCTATCCAAGCTTTCTAACTTGAGATATCGTTTAAACATGGTTGTCAGATTTTGACCCCCGGTGACCCCACATGACCTTTGACCTTCCACCAAAAATGATAAGGTTCTTCCTCTCGCCACAACGCATCTACATACCAAGCATGAAATCTATCAAAGCTTTCTAACTTGAGATATTGTGTAAACAAGGTTTTCAGATTTTGACCCCCGGTGACCCCAGATGACCTTTGACCTCCACCAAAAAAGATAAGGTTCTCCTCTCGCCACAACGCATCTACATACTAAGCAAGAAATCTATCCAAGCTTTCTAACTTGAGATATTGTGCAAACAAGGTGTTTCAGATTTTGACCCCCAGTGACCCCAGATGACCTTTGACCTCCACCAAAAACAATAGGGTTCTTCCTCTTACCACAACGCATCTACATATCAAGCATGAAATCTATCCAAGCGTTCGAACTTGAAGATATCGTGTAAACAAGGTTTTCAGTTTTTGACCCCCGGTGACCCCAGATGACCTTTGACCTCCACCAAAAATGATAGGGTTCTTCCTCTTAAGACAATGCATCTACATACCAAGGCATGAAAATCTATCCAAGCTTTCTAACTTGAGATATTGTGTAACACAAGGTTTTCAGATTTTAGAACCCACCAGTGACCCCAGATGACCTTTGACCTCCACCAAAAAACAATAGGTGTTCTTTCCTCTCAACACATGGGCCATCTATGCACCCAAGTTTGAGAACTGTCCAATCATTTCCCCGTGCTTGAGATATCGTGGTAAACAAAGCTAAGCACCGTCACATTACGACGGCACACACACACCCACACACACTACACACACATTACTATATATCGACATGTTAACCATCGCAGAGATTCCTTGCCTGCCTTTCACACGGCAAGGAATCCAAAAAGCACAAACTACCTGTATCATTCCACAGCGCATTAAGATTCATCCAATTTAACCCAATGGAAATGTCGGAATAGATGTGGGACATCTTTCAGAGATGCCAAAGTATTTACAATTTTAGTTGAAATTATAGTATTACGATTTTAAATCACCATAATTCTGCTGGCCATTATGGGAGGGAGACAAAGCTGCATCAAATACCAATTTTTAATATTGCAGACAGAATTCTCTGCCCACAAAGCAGAGGACTTGTGAAAGTTCACTGGACAGACAGTTTGTCCTTAGATTAGGACATGTAAGCTTGCAGAAATTGGAAATTGGAATTGATTAATTAAGTACTATGGGTATGTTGTTAGTTTTACATAAAGAGAACTAAGTTAATGATCATTTGGTACTCAGATAGCCATGAGCGTGCGTTGCATGAATTGTGATTGCTTAACTTGAAAACACACAAATGTAACCATGTATTGAACCTGTCCTTGTGTTGAACATCCCGATGAAGTGCCTGTATTTCTTCAGAGAGCAATTTATGCTTTGAATGTGTTAAAACAACACAAGATGTGAACTGTGTCTACTAGAGCAGATTTTCGTGGCATTTACATATGAAATACTGGTTCATTCAGTAGTTGGGCTCAAGTTTCCCATTACATTCAGCAAGGAACCACAGTTGCCCATTGGGCTCTCTTGTTCTTTATTTTCCAAATGATTACTTTTATTCTCAATGAAAGTTGTGCATAGATCAATGAAGAAATGAGAATGGAACTGTAAAAACCTGAGTTTGAAAGTTTGGAAACTGTAGTTTCCCACTGAAAAAAAAAACAAATAACAGCATCTCAGTCTAGAACATTAAACTTATATACAATGTCTGACGAATTTGAAGGACATCTACAAGTGTAGAAACCAATATCCTTGTTCAAAAATTTACCAGAGGAATGACCATTTCAGTGCACACAAAATCTCTTATAGAAGGATGCGACTTTGGGACAGTTTTGAACACGAAGTCAGAATTGACAAGTAATCAACACATTGTATATTTTCGTGTACAATCTTGGATCAATTTGTTACTCCACTACTTTCCACAAAAAACAGATACACTACGTGGGTGAAAGGCATTTTCCAATGGTTTTTATAAATTACATATCCTATGCTTAGAATGTGACATAAAGAGGGTGGGCACATTCCCCTTTGAAGAAAGTATTTTGGTTTATACAATGGAATGCCCAGGTTAAGCCATGAAAAATAAACAATTGCGACTTGCTTCAGTATGTTAATTAATATGTAGTTTTAATTTGAAACTGTACGTTATGCAGGGTTTTCAGCAAAGTTACAGTACAAAACAGTGGTGGTAAACATTCTTCACGATGCAAAAGAATGTCATGAATATTCTTACCATCAAGTTGATTCATTGAGATTTTCAATTAGCATGTGCTTGTGTAAAAATACAGATTTACCTTACATAAACACACCCCTCTGCTTACTTTAATATACAAAATGAAAAACCTGTCAATGACGGCATAAATAGATGAGATATTGCAAAAAGGCCATAATAATATGGATGGAATATGGACTCAATATTAAGAAGGAAATATTCATGTAAAAGCATTATTGAACGAGTCGTTACTTTCTATAATTATCATTTCAAGTGTAGTATAAATGTTGCATAGTTTGAATTCTGAAGATTAGCCATGTTCAGACCAGACTATTGTACCAACCATGTTCCATTAAAGAAGCACTTAATTTTTTTAAATTAAAAGTACCTGCAAAATACTCGTCTTTTTTTTCCCCAACCTGTCAAAAGGCTAGCTCTTCTCAACAGAGTGGACTGATCATTTGGGCAAATAATTGTTACCATCACAAAAGACTTACACAACCGATGGTCACATGTACCACAACATATTAGGAGAAAATGACATTATTAATCATGAGTATGAGAAAAGAATTGAAGTTACATGTGAAGACTCATCCACTTTCAATTTTCACGAGCAATGCAAACTCTTTTTGGTCATCTTTTTTTAACCTGATCAATTTTCCATGACGAACTCACTGCTCCTGGAAAATGCAGACACCCCAATTTCAATTATAGTATATCTCGACAAGCATGAGTGCCGTTTTGAGTTATAAAATCTGAATTGAACAATTTCGTAGAGTGACTCATTTGGAATCACCTAAAGCATGAACATTTATTTTCGCAAAAGGTCAGGAAGGATACTTGTATGGGGAATAAAAGGTTTTTAAAAATTAAAGCCATGTTTCAAAAAAATTTGGGGTGGCTCCTTATTTCCCTTTAACTACGTTGAAAATGGTCCAAGTTGATCATACAACAATTCATTGTCTTTTGATACAACATCTGTTCCACGTATTCTTTCCCGTCCGCAAACATTCTGTTCCCTCATGGAAAATCATGGTAAATTAGTTACCCTTGAAAGTCAGTGAAATGACCAGGCAATTTTGTACTGTGGCAAAAACGATAGTAAAGTGAACAAAAATTGTGGAAAACTAGACTTTTCTTTTGATTCCAAATCTTTTTTAGGGCCTCTTGACTAGGAACATTGTTGCGAGCAGCAGCGGGCCGCAGGCAGCCTGTCTTCCTCCATCCCTGTCCCGAAGCACCCTTCATAGTAATTATCTTCTCCTTTATTTCAGCTCGCGTACAGGAGGAGGTGCTGGCATGTACGATCTCACCGCCTCTCTTCACAGAAACGACAAGACATGTTATTTATGTGCACCACTTGAACTTACATGTGTTTTTAGATGATTTGTTTTGTCAGTTACCAGAGGCTGTCATAATTCTAATGATAGCATACTAACTAGCCGAAAGCAATGGAAAAACAATCAATGAATGTAACTGTGACTCCGTCAATACACAATGAAAGATTAAATCTGTTGTTGGAAAACACAAAAAGAGTTTTGTGAATAAGCGGAGTTCCTAGTGGGACTGATGCATCACACCAAACCATAATTTTAGGAATATACCATATTCCCAGATGAAGTTGGTGACTAAACTTTGACATAAGTCCAATAGCACCAATTCCCTGTCTATCAATGACTTGTGTAGTCAGCAGAGTTTTACACAGAGTATGTTTGATACACAGTTTGTACTAGGGTTTCGAAATAATGCCTGCTGACGTGCACCAATGCATGTAATCTTTTTGTCAGTGCAATTCAACTTTGAGTTGGCTTACACTGCACGCGTGCATGAAGTGCCTAGGCCTATAGGCTAGGCCTAATGATAGTTTTAAAGAGAAATGGTATTAAAGGTAGAGCCACAGATTTTCCCCTTGAAAAATCACAAAATTTCGTTTTAACTGTAAAACCTGCGAGGGAAATGTGGCCAGGAGGACATGCTGGTGATACCCTGTGAGGAGTCACCTCGTTGTGTAAAATTGCCAAGGGTTGTCATTCCGCCAACGACCAGAACTGTCCAAAATGGGTGGAGGAGAAGCAAATTCAAAAAATAAAAGCCTCTCACACATAACATATAAAGAGGCTAGGATCATTCCGTCGCAGATCACAGCTCAAGAGCGATGCGGGGCTGTGCGGACTTGCAAAGTCTCTGCTGCACCCAAACCATATGACCTGGCCCAGGGACAGCTAGTTTTCTCCAAAGCCCCATTGCACTCAGTTTCGCAAAACCAACAGAGCGTCTAAAA
>JAIZAY010000997.1:0-24062 GCA_029531755.1 Holothuria leucospilota | reverse complement strand
GCTCTGGTGTTCGGCCCCCCTAACGTTTTGTAACACCTGGGCGTCAGCCAGGACTACGTTTTTTGTATTGTCTGTCACCCCCGCCATCAATACAAGTGTTCTCGGGATACTTTAAACTTCGTTTTCGGCCTCCATAAAGCTGGCCTTGGGGAGAGACCGGTGTAATAAGTCTTGGTGTTTAGGGAGAGAGGGGAAGCCTGCGGTACCCGTCGTCCTGGCGTCGTTTGAGGGGTCGGAGATTAAAGCTGAGGGTGGCAGGCCGATACTTTCGTCCTTTGCCAATATGTCGACGTTCGGCATGTGTTGGGGTCCACATTGTTTCCAGCTTTGCGGGCAGGCCGGGTGGGTGATAGTTAATTTGTAAATATATTGTAAAGTATTGAAATTTGCATAATCTATTGATCCTACGTGGATTGGCTGCTGGTTTGGGGGGTGGTTTTTGTACATAGTTAGCACGACCGTTTTTGTTTCTACGCGCATAATTGTACAGGATTTCATGTAATAGTTCAGGAGTTTATGTTTTTGTCCGGTCACGCATGTTTTAAGTATCTACATTTTGTTGTTCTTTCTTCGTGCCCGTTTCTACGTACGTACAACAGCTCTCGTCTCACTTTTTTCCCCTCGTGCCTCGTTTCTTCCTCGTACGTAAAAAAAGCACTCTCCTAAACTAGTTGAACAACCGGGATGCAGTAAATTTAAAGTGCCTACCCTAGGAAGAACGAAAGAACCTATGTTCGCCTAACTGTGTTGATTATTAATCATCGTGCATTGAAATAAACATATATACTTGTCTCGCTGCAACTATTCAGTTGGTGATTTTGTACATTTAGTGTTTAGGGTGGCCGGGGGGAGGTTGGTTTTGTGGGGTGTTGGTTGTGCCATGTGTATGGTGTGTGTGTGGTTCTATTGTTGTAATGAACATAATTTTCTGTTTGATTTGGTGGTGGGTGGATAGTTTTGCCTTTATGTTCTTGTCCGATCCTGTTTGAGTTTTTGTGTTTTTGTTTGTATGTGCCGTTTCGATGCACTTAAAAAGCTCACCTGTGTAATTAGCTTGGGTTCGGGGTGGTCGAGAGGGGGTTGACTGCCCCAAGTAGATAAGTATGTAATAAGTTTCACAGTTACGTTTTTGTCCGCTCCGGTTCGGGTTTTTCGTTTGTCTGTGCCTTTGTAAATAGTCTTGTCCTTTTGTAAATAGTCCTGTGTGGTGGGTGGGCGGGGAGTGCTTGTGCTTTTTAAGTGCATCGAAACGGCACATACAAACAAGAAACAAACTCAAACCGGATCGGACAGGAACATAAAGGCAAAACTATCCACACATCACCAAATCAAACAGAAAATTATGTTCATTACAACAATAGAACCACACACACACTGACAACCCAAATACCCAACAGACCAACCTCCCCCCGGCCACCCTAAACCAATATTACTACAAACCGCCAACAACCAAAAAACCAGACACCAACAACAGGGGCCACGAGCGGTCCGGGGCCGGGTCCACCTGCCACGAAGGGTCCGGGGTGGAGTCAACTTGCTATATTTACAGTATGTACACTATATACACTATTTACATAAAACTGGGCGAAAAATACAGGCGCACCTTGCCCAAGGGTGTCCCGGAGGCAGTTGTGGCAAAGGGTAACCTCATTATCCCCACGCTTGAACAAGCTCCACAACCGGCTGCAGTTTAACGTCCTACCCAGGACATAACGTCCTACCCAGTGCTTGTACATATTAGCCACAGAAATTTTCGTCTTGCCAGGTTAATGTACTTTGTAAATAGTTGTAAATAGTTCATGGTTGCGTTTTTGTCCGGTCCGGTTTTGGGTCTTTTTGTTTCAAAGTGTCCGTTTCTATGCACTTAAAAAGCACACAATAACTGTGTGCTTTTTAAGTACATAGAAACGGGCACTGAGAAACAAAGGGCGAGAACCCAAACCGGACCGGGCAAAAACGCAACAGCAAACTATTTACATGCACCTACAAACAAAAAATTGTGTTGCTATGTACAAAGGACTATATTACAAAGGTTTATTCCTTTGTAGGACTGGGTAGGACTTTAAACTGCATCCGGTTGTGGAGTTTGTTTAAACGTGGGAGTAATGAGGTTACCCTTTGCCACAACTGCCTCCGGGGCACCCTTGGGCAAGGTGCACCTGTATTTGCCCCGGTGCTTTTTAAGTGCTGTTGCCTTCGGGCGTGGTGTTGCCTTCGGGCGTGGTGTTGCCTTCGGGCGTGGTGTTGCCTTCGGGCGTGGTGTTGCCTTCGGGCGTGGTGTTGCCTTCGGGCGTGGTGTTGCCGTCGGGCGTGGTGTTGTCTCCGGGTGTGTGGTGGTTTTGGGTGTGTGGTCTTTGTTTTTAGTGTGGCCGGGGGGAGGTTGGTCTGTGGGATTTTTGGGTTGTTGTCAGTGTGTGTATGGTTCTATTGTTGTAATGAACATAATTTTCTGTTTGATTTGGTGGTGTGTGGATAGTTTTGCCTTTATGTTCCTGTCCGATCCGGTTTGAGTTTTGTTTTTTGTTTGTATGTGCCGTTTCGATGCAATTAAAAAGTATATTACAAAGGTTTATTATATAGGTATTTTTGTCCGGTCAGGTTTAAGTTCTCCTTTGTTTCTTCGTGCCCGTTTCTACGTACGTAAAAAGCCAAAGGTTTATTATATAGGACAGTTTACAAATTTATTCACGCAAAACTACAGGTTAACTATCACCCGCCCCGCCCGCACCGAAGCAATTGGCCCCCAGCGCCTGCCAAACGTCGACCTTGGCAGACGAGCAAAGTCGGCCTCGGCCCTCAGTTTAATCTCCGTTCTCACCGACGCCAGGAGCTTTTTAAGTACGTAGAAACAGGCACTGGCAAACTAAAGAAAAATCCCAAACCCAAACAAAACCATGACGGGTCACAAACACAAATGCTAAACAAACCAAACACACCGCGCAACAGGGAACAAAAGAGTCTTTGTTACTACTGAACTCCAGTAACTGCCACTGCAGCCAACCCCAAAACAACTCGACGCTAGGACGACGTTTGCTGGCCTCCCCCCTTCCCTAAAAACAATATTACATCGGTCTCTCCATATAGCTAGCTTAATGGAGGCCGAAACAAACGTAAGTATGGCCCGAAGACCTGTATTGCCTGGTGGGGGCAGTAGACCATACAAAGCATAGTCCTGGCTGACCGCCCAGGTGTTACGAAACGTGAGGCGGTCAGCCAGGCCTTGAAACCACTCCCAGAGGAGGGACACAAAGCCACAATGCCAAAACATGTGGCACACTCTCCCACTTGGTGCACCCAGTGCGGGGGCAAATGCCATCTCCAAGACGCTACCGAAGGCGTTTGAGATTAGTTACAATGGCGTCATGTGCAATTCGCCACAGCAGGTCTCGCCGGCGGTGATCTAGTGACCTGCTGTGCACCACGCGCCACACCTCCGGCCCCAAGGCGTAGTGGCTTGGTACAGGTCCCCCGCACTGGACTGCAAAACGTCCCCTGCAGTTGACATCATACGGAGAGTGACCCTCATATGACAATATGTCCCTGAGGGTCTCCCCCTGTGGGGTACACTATTACTAAAAGGGACGGAAAGAACCCACGGAGTGACAATCCC
Source organism: Holothuria leucospilota (assembly GCA_029531755.1). Classification (NCBI taxonomy): domain Eukaryota; kingdom Metazoa; phylum Echinodermata; class Holothuroidea; order Aspidochirotida; family Holothuriidae; genus Holothuria; species Holothuria leucospilota. Next base: position 20,452 of record JAIZAY010000997.1, on the reverse strand, counting down.
CCCCCCCCCCCCAATAGCGGACAAAGTAGGCAAACGGCATCTCACTGTCGACAACGCTAAAAACACACTTGGTCAGGAGAAAACGGAGTTTTGAGGGAAAGTGCACAAGGCCCAGTCCCCCATGCTTAAGGTCCTGGTACACCACCTTTCTTCTGACCAGCTCCGTTTTCCCTGACCGTAGAAACCTAAACACGGCCCTCTCGAGTCGCACCAGGACACCTTCTGGAGCAGCCAGAACAGTGCCCGGGTACCACAAGAGAGGATAAATGAAACTATTAATTACTGTTACTTTCCCCATCAGACTAATGTAGCGCCCTCCGTAGTCTGCCAACCTAGCTTCCACTAGGTCCACTTTCTCATTCCAGGTAAGTGACTCGGGTGAACCGTAACCGAACCATATGCCATTGATTTTTATGGCGTAGTCTACCCATGATGCCACGAAGGGCAGTTGTTTCGACCGTCACTTACCTAGACGGAGTCCTTTTGGTCTTGGTGGGGTTCAGTCTGGCACCTGTTGCTCTTTGAAAAGTGGACAGGGTGCCAGTAAGGGCCTTGAAGGAAGCTAGGTTAGAGACTACGCATGTAACATCATCAGCATACTGGAGGCACTTGACTGTGGCACCACCAGGAATGTGAAAAGGTCGGAACATAGGCTCTACATGGAGGGCTCTTGCGAGGGATTCACTGAACAATACATAGAGCAAAGGTGACAGTGGGCATCCCTGCCGTACCCCACGTTGGACTCTGAAGGGGTCCGACGGTAGGCCATTAACAATAACACGACTATATACACTATTATACAATAAGGTGATCCATTTAACAAAAACTGAGTTCAGGCTAAAACTTCTTCAAGACTTTAAAAAGGAATCCGTGATCAGCCATGTCGAAGGCCTTCTGATCGAGGGAGACAAGCGCACAAGGAAGATCACGGTCCATCACATACTCGACCAAGTCCCGCACCAACCAGAGGTTCTGCTGAATACTGTGTCCCCGGTTTGAGTTTTTGTTTTTTTGTTTGTATGTGCCGTTTCGATGCACTTAAAAAGCACATACTGTGTCCCCGCACCGCACATGTCTGAAAAGGCCCCACAAGATCCGGCATGACGGTGCCTAGCCTGTTGCAAAGGGCTTTCGCCAGGATCATGTAGTCCACATTTAACAGGGTGATTGGTCGCTTGTTTTTAGGTTCAAGGGGGTCACCAGGCTTGGGTAACAATGTTATTACTCCTGTGCGCTGCGAGGGGCTCAACGAGCCAGCAAGGAAGGCAGAGACGAATACATCACGGAGATCGTGTCCAACGGTACCCCAAAAGCGTTTGTAGAATTCTACCGGAATACCGTCAGACCCAGGTGACTTTCCACCGTTCATTTTCGCCACTGCCTTCCAGAGCTCGTCGACAGTCAAGGGGGAACCAAGTTCATCGTTCTGCTCTTTAGTGGGGGTCTTGGTAATGTTATCTAATAGGGACTTTTGAAGGCCCTCATCAACATCCACTCGGGTGTAAAGCTGTTCATAGTATCCTTTAAATACTTCTACGATGTCCAGAGGGTCCTTCTGTACTGTACCGTGGACATCACGGACTGCCTTTATTCGACGGTCAGTAGCATACTTTGTGACGTCCCGGTAGAATTTGATGGTTGGTTTTTCCTCCGCCTCCACACAATGAACACGAGCACGAACACGGGCCCCATGTAGTTTTTCATCAAGATACTGCTGGATTGCATGGAGTGCAGAGGTGTCCCCATCCCGTCGAAAAAGGGAGGAGTTCCTCTCGCTCTGCTCTAGGGAGAGGGAACTCCTCCCTTTTTCGACGAGCTCTTGCTACACAATACTCAACTGTAAACTGTTTGATGCGAGACTTGACATCATCCCACCATTCTAAACCCGTAGAGAATGCCGGCTTTAAAGTTCGCCATCCCCCGTACCTGGCCTTAAACTGGGTACAATAATCATCCTCCATTAGAATATCTGTGTTCATTTTCCAGAACCCCCTTCTTGCTGGCCATGAATCTGGGGGTTGAAAGGAGACAGTAACTGCATCATGATCCGAAATTGGACATGCCACAACTTCACAATCACTCGGCGACAGAGCCAGTGGAGAGTACACCCGGTCCAGCCGGTCCGTCCTGGGTAGGACTTTAAACTGCATCCGGTTGTGGAGCTTGTTAAAGCGTGGGGATAATGAGGTTACCCTTTGCCACAACTGCCTCCGGGACACCCTTGGGCAAGGTGCGCCTGTATTTTTGGCCCAGTTTTGTTCAGTTTTTTGTTTTTGTGTAAATAGTGTAAATAGTGTACATAGTGTAAATATAGCAAGTTGACTCCACCCCGGACCCCTCGTGGCGGGTGGGCCCCGCCCCGGGCCCCTCGTGGCCCCTGTTGTTGGTGTCTGGTTTTTTGGTTGTTGGCGGTATGTAGTATTATTGCTTTGGGGTGGCCGGGGGGAGGTTGGTCTGTTGGGTGTTTGGGTTGTTGTCAGTGTGTGTGTGGTTCTATTGTTGTAATGAACATAATTTTCTGTTTGATTTGGTGGTGTGTGGATGGTTTTTAATTTATGTTCCTGTCCGATCCGGTTTGATTTTGTTTTTTGTTTGTATGTGCCGTTTCGATGCACTTAAAAAGCCCCCCCCCCCCCCGGTCCAGCCTTGAGAGCCATCAGGGCGGTGCCAAGTGAACACGGACAAGCCGGGATGTTTCACTCTCCAAACGTCAACCATGTCGTGATTCTTTGTAAACATGTCCAATTCCGTCATGCCGACACTACAGCCCGAAGACGTACAAGAGGCCATTCGGTCAAGCTGTGTGTCGGGGACACAGTTAAAATCTCCAGCCAGGATACAAGGGGCACTGCCAGGAACGAATGATGGCAGGGTCATGAAAAAGTCCCTTCTGTCAGAAGGCCGATTAGGAGCGTAAACGTTACAGAGGAAAAGGTTCCCACATGGGTGCTTTATGGTTACGCACACCAACCGGCCCTCATGATCAGAATCAACTTTTCCGACCAGGGGAGTCCACCTTGGCGAAACTAAAATAACTGAACCACATGATGTCGAAGAACCAAAGGAAGCGTGCAAACCCCCTCCCCACTCAAAGGACCAGGTGTGGACATCGTCCTCATTCACAATGTGGGTCTCCTGGAGGAAAACGAAGTCCACACCTAGTGATCTACAAAACTGAAATATTCTGGACCGCTTCTGGATGTCCCTCATGCCGTTAACATTCAGGGTCAAGAGGGACAGAGGATCAACAGCCATTGTAAAAAAGGGGGCTACGTATCATCTACCTGGGCCCTGGCCTTTTTATTACTACGTGGACTCGGGGTGGGTCGGTCAGACACCTCGCCTGAGGCCGACCTCTTCAGTGTGGATTCCGAGTCGAACCCCTCACAAAAATCAAACCAGCCCTCCCCTGATGGTGGATCCTTTGCAGGAGGCTCTGAGGCAGACTCTCCATCATCTGACATGGCAGAAACAGATTCATTTTCCGAAGAGATCTGAAGGTCCTCCTGCACTATCACATACATAGGGATAATGAAGACCTCGGACCCATCAATGCCAAGATTAAAACTGAAATCCAGGCGGCTAAACACAAATACAAAGACAAAGTTATGTCCAGGGCGTCGACAAATCCCAAGGAAATGTGGAGAGGCCTAAAGCTCATGATGGGATGCGGAGAAGGGGAGGCTGTTGACGACCTCAACGAGTTTTTCTGTCGTTTTGAGAGACCGGCCCAGCCTGTAGACCTACCGGAAGTGGATTCTACCAGGGAACCGCCTTTTACGCTGGATGACGTCACTGCTGTTCTCAGGTCGTGTAAGCCTTCTTCATCGTGTGGCCCCGACAACATCCCTGGATGGTTTTTAAAACATTACCACTCCGAACTCTCACAGATTATATATTTGCTTTTTACTTGTTGTTTTAGAAATGGACACATCCCTGCGATATGGAAACAGAGTAAAATTATGCCATTACCGAAAGTGACTCGTCCAGTTGCGAATACAGACTATAGACCAATCGCCTTGACTAGTGTTATAATGAAGTGTTTTGAGAGGCTCATACGTACTGAGATTTTGAATTGTATTCCATCACTTGATAAATACCAGTTTGCATATCGTAGTGGCAGATCAACTGAGGATGCCTGTTTATTGTTGGACACTGCTTTACGTCAACATGTGGGCATTCCTGGCAATTATGCAAGAGTCTGTTTTATGGATTTTAGCTCTGCATTCAACACAATTTGTTGTTCCAAATTATTGAGCATCTTGGAAGAATATGTCAGTGATAATATGATCATTTTATTATATAATTTCCTGTTCGATCGTACGCAGTATGTTCACTGTGACAATGTCAACAGCAGTGTTTTAGCTACGAACACGGGGGTTCCACAGGGCTGCTGCTTATCTCCTCTACTCTTTGCAATTTACACTGACTCGCTGGTCTCTTTTTACGACAATGTTTACATTTTAAAATATGCCGATGATACTGCCATTATTGGTCTGTGCAATGATAACAATCCGCAACTTTTAGCAAATTATAATCCAACCATAAAGAATTCGTTGGTCTGGTGTAAGGGAAACTACTTGTTCATAAATAACAAGAAAACAGAGATGATTGTAGATTTTCGTGCACATCAAGGTCATGATCCAGTTTTTATCGGTGATAATGAGATTGAAGTTGTTTCCGATTTTAAGTATCTAGGGATTACTTTCAGTAGTTCTTTAACTTGGAGCACCCATGTTGATAATTTGGTGTCTAAAGCCAGACAAAGATTATTTTGTATACGTAGGCTTGCTGGTTTCGGCTTAGATTTTGATAAGCAGCTTTGGCTTTTTCAGACAATGGTGTTCTCTTTTATTGTGTATTGTGGCCCAGTGTGGCTGTCCTCGTGTTGTAAGACTCAACTGATTTATCTGAACAAAGTTATTAAAATGTATTATTCGATTACTGATGATCACATTGATCACATGCTCCATCAGTGTGCTAATGCTATAGTTGAGGATTCTGAGCACCCTCTATCTGATTATTACGTAAAACCACGTAGGCTCTACACCCTTCCACGCATGCGTACGGAACGTTTTAGAAGGTCATTTTTACCAAGGAGTTTGAAAGTTTTGAATTGTATGATACAGAGGTAGTTTTTTACGTTTCTCGTCTTTGCTTGTTGTCCATTTTATTATATTGTCATTTTATGATAAATATCAATAAATTTTACTACTACTACTACTACTACTACTACTACTACTACTACTACTACTACTACTACTACTACTACTACTACTACTACTACTACTAACTACTACTATTGCGTCAGCCTCCACGGGTGGCGGCGAGGATGATGATGGAGAGCCTGTCTCAGGGGACCCGGGGCCCTCCTCACACTGTTTGGAGGAGGTGAGAAAATCCTGTGCAGCCTCCTCCAACTCTTATAACGTGCTTGTGTTGTAGTTGATAAGGATTTATGCACAATTGCAACAACTAGCACAGCTAACACACGGTGATAAAGGTTGAGCACGGTAAAACGACGAGAGCTCGACGAAAACACGTCTGCTCTCGTCGAAGACCAGAACTGAACTCAGTAATAACTATGTACTGCGGACGTCGTCCTGGCGTCGGTTAGGACGGAGATTAAGCTTAGGGTGGAGGCCGACTTCGTCCGTTTGCCAAGGTCGACGTTCGGCAGGTGTTGGGGCCCACTTGTTTCGGTGCGGGCGGGCCGGGTGGTAGTTAATTTGTAAATATTGTGATTGTAATGGCCTATGTAATTGGCTTGGGCTTAGTTTTCGTTTCCTCGTGCCCGTTTCTGTGCACGTAAAAACGCACTTGTAAATATTGATTTTGTTTGTAAATATAGAACTACTGTATTTGTAAATAGGACTGTGTTTGTACAATATGTTGTAAATATGTATATATGTGTATGTAAATATCTGTACATATAGTTCTATTACTGTAATGAACATAATTTTCTGTTTGATTTAGTTGTTTGTAAATAGTTTGCATTTATGTTTCTGCCCGATCCGGTTTGAGTTTTTGTTTTTGTTTGTATGTGCCGTTTCGATGCACTTAAAAAGCACACTATGTACGGTTGTCCTGGGTAGGGACGTTAAACTGCATCTTTAGTTTGTCAGTGCCTGTTTCTACGTACTTAAAAAGCTCACTGCATCCGGTTGTGGAGTTTGTTTAAACGTGGGGATAATGAAGTTACCCTTTGGCACAACTACCTCCGGGGCACCCTTGGGCAAGGTGCGTCTGTATTTTCCCAGTTCAGTTTGGGTTCCCGAAGCGAGTGGACGTTCCCAATCCGCTACCGTGCTTGTTCGATTGTTCGATCTCTTTGGGAGTTTTGTTTTGTTGCATGTAAATAGTTGCACTTACTGTAAATAAACTGTAAATAGTGATTTGAGTGTGGCAGGTGGACCCACCCACCCCCCGTGTCCCTCCGCGCTGTGATTGCCTTCGGGCGTGTTTTTGCCTTGGGTGTGTTTGTTGCCTTTGGGCGTGTATTGTTTTGGCCTTGTGTTGTTTCTGTTTGTTGGCTTTAACAAAGACTCTATCGTTTCCTTTGCTGGGTGTGGATGGTGAGAGCATGTTGGCGATTCGTAGCGTTTAAAATACATAGAAACAGGCACTAAAAAACAAAACCCAAACGGGACCGGAGCAAAACGCAACCGACAACCACCCACCGAATCGCCAATATGCTCTTACCATCCACACCCAGCAAAGGAAACGCAAAGTCTCCCATATGATGAGCATATGAAATTATACTTCTGAAAAGACCTTTGATCTTCCGCCTTGCGAATTATCAATTGATGATGCTCCTGAAACCGTACAATTATGTAAAGAATTAATCCCCATTTGTACAAAGTTTCTAAGACTCCACAACCAGATGCAGTTTAAAGTAAAATATAATGGAGTACGTGAAGAGTGTTCGAACCTGAGATATCTACAACATCTCGATTGAAGACGAATGTCTTTACCAACTAGGCCACATGGTTTTGTTTGTGGGTGTGTTGTCGGTCTTTAGTTTTTTTTTTTTTTTTTTGGTTGTTGGCCAATCCGTTTTTCAGCACGTTAAAAGCACTCACTAGGCAGTATTCTTTGACGCAAGAAAAAAGTTTACTTTCTTAAGTTGCCGGTAATACAGTGTTGGGGTACAAATTAACTAAAACAGTGGGGTCAAATTACACTTAAGACTCAAGGCAAATGCGGGAGTCATGTCAAAAATTTCTATATAGTTTACATTCTTTGAGATAGCCCAGGACAAAATAAGGAAAGGATCTGTCTGCTCAAACAAAGTTTTCAGGTCTGGCACAGCGTAGTACTTCCGGCGAATATGGGAGTATTCATAACAGTCAACGAGAAAGTGACTGACGGTGACAGCACATTCGCAGGGTATACAATATGGTCTCTGATCCTCCTTAAGTAAATAGACATGGGTGAGGTAAGTGTGACCGATGCGAGCCCCAGTCAGGACTCAATCATCTCTCCGTTTTCTGGTGGCTCCATGTCCTCCAGTTCCGACTGCTGGTTTAACTCGGTACAATTTGTTTTCGGGAAATGAATCCCACAGCTCTTGCCATTTCGACTTTACAAAGCCATTGATCTTAGGGCGGTAATCAGTGTGAGGCAAGTAAAGATTGGTGACGTCCATCTGTAGGGCTTCTTTTGCAAGTGCATCGACTTTTTCATTTCCTTGTATGCCCACGTGTCTAGGAACCCATGCTAGCACAACCGATTTTTGTAGTTGAACGAAATTGGAGTAAGCTTCACGGAGAGCTGTTACCGAAGGGTGTTTCAACTCATGGCCTTTTAGTGCTAAAAGGCTTGATAGCGAATCTGTGAAAACAATGAACTAGTGGCTCCCCTTTGAAAACTTTTTGAAAAATTAGGTGTCCTTACATGCAATCTGATGCCACATGTGCTACTTTTGAAGTAAAAGTTGTGTTAAAAAAATTGCGTAGGCCTATGTTAGGTACTAAAAAATTCGGCATCAGTGAAGGGGGCCTTGGCCCAATGCCCCCCCCCCCCCATACACCACTGATAATCATAATATAAGCTTAACCATTACTTAACCATTAACTTTCCTGCAAGTTATTTCTCAAAAATGTCTGATTTCCCAAAGAATATCCCGAACTCAATATGAATTCCCGAGATTGACCGTTTTCAATTTCCTTGAAAGTTGAAATACTGACTTCTTATAACATCAGTGTTGACCTTGATAGATGTGTTATTGACGGATTCTTTTTCTTGTAAAATATTCAGATTATTGTATTAGAGTATTATGCGGGCACGATTGTGTTTTCATGACATCAGATAAGCAGACGACAGGACTTACTTTATTAGCCTACATATCTATGACATTTGCCCCCTCCACAAAATTTATTGAGGGGGCCATGTCCCCCTGGTTCCTACGCCACTGTTAATGCTACGACAATAGAGAAATTGCGCTATAATCGGTGTAAAGGAATCTGAAGGTCCTAATAGCTATAGTAATGGTACTGCCCTCTAGTGCAGGTAGTAAATTCCGTAGAATCTTGCCTCATGACCCATGACCTGTAAACATAATACTTTCCTTAAGTACCGAGTGTGTCCTTTGGCTAGTATAAAAGGGAACGCGCATACCTTTATCGAGACTTTCCTACCCAGGACAGTGTGGGCTGGACGAACGTTTCTACTACCTCAAATCAAGGAAGAAACCCTCTGTAAGTGTCCAAAAATGTAGTTTCCCGTAAAAGTTGCCCCATGTGATACACCAAATTGCATTTAAGGACCCTTCAATATTCACAAATGCACTCCCTCTCTTAGACCCCTCCCCTAGGACAGCGGTCCGAAACAATGTTCAGTCCCCCCCCCCCCCCGCGAGAACGGCTTTCTACACCTAAGCGCTGTCATCTTGAATTTACAATATTGGGCAATTAGCCCAAATAATGGATGCGCGCGAGGCGCCCCTCAAAAAAAAAACGATTCTTGGGCATTTTAGTAACGTTTTAAGGCACTTCTTCTACAGGAGTCGAAAAAATGCCGCCTTCGCAATCATTGCAAACCAAACTTTCTATCCACTTTCACGTTTTTTTCAGCAACCACGAACGCGCTCCTACTTAATGATTTGAGAAAGTGAAAAATACAGAGCACGTCGCACCAGCCCGACTGCTACGCCACAGTGGAAACCTAAGTGTATTACAAATTTTCTTCTCAACTCGACTGTCGGTCCAAATCAGACAGTCTTCGTCGTGACCACATCGAAAATATCAATTTTGTTGGTAATCGTAAGGCAGACGAGGGAGAGAGGATCGAGCCGCAGTTCATTGGTCATGGACCTAACTGCGAACCATTTTTCTTCTTTCTTTAGGAATGGGCTAATGAAGAAGAGATTGCGAAATCACACGACGGTACGTTGCAGTCAATTTCCTCGTCCCCATGTGTTCAGTTCTGGTCTTCGGCGGGTGCAGACGTGTTTTCGTTTCGCTCTCGTCGTTTTACCGTGCTCAACTTCTATCACTGTGTGATAGCTGTACTATATATTGCAATTGTGTACAAAACCTTGTAGCGTGCTTGTGTTGTAGTTGATAAGTAGGTCTGGTCGTGTCCATTTGTTTGCGACCACGCCTTGTTTCTGTGTTGCTTGTGTTTTTCTTACTTCATCCTGTTTTTTGTCTTTTGTAAACTAGTTCTGAGGTTTTTTTTTTCCTTTATCCCGTGGCCTCGAGCCACACAAACTGCTGCTATGCCCGGAGGTCGGGATAGCACAATTGTTAAGTTGGAGTTTTCGTCCGGGGCGAGCGTCTCTCCCCCGCAGGCGTTTTCTGTGTTAAAGAATAAGGGGATACAAGTTAAAGAGATAGAGATGTTGCAGGCGCTTGCCGCCCGCAACACGTATGACCTAAAGTTCAGGTCTGATGCTGCCCGTGTTAAAGGTGTGTCTTGCCTGAAGGGGGCAGAGGGGCTCACTGTCACCCCATATGATCGCTCTGTGGCGGTGACAGTGTTATACCTGAACTTTGAGGTCGACCAGCGCCTGGTTGCGAGGGTTCTGAGCCAATACGGAACTGTCTCTGACATGCGGTGGTGTAAATATGGTTCGGGCGAGTTGGCCGGCATATTTAATGGAAAGAGGCAGTGCCGTATGGAACTAGACAGGGACATTCCGTCCTTCCTCTTCATAGGGGGTTCGAAGGCCCACATAAGGTACTTCGGGCAGCCCCGCACCTGTTTCAAGTGTGGACAAGAGGGACACGAAGCCAGGTCTTGTCCCAACAGACGTTGTGGCAAGTGCCTGCAGGTGGGGCATGACAAGGCAGAGTGTCCCAACGAGGTGCGGTGCAACCTTTGTGGAGAGGAGGGACATGTCTCTGGTGCGTGCCCCACATCGTACTCTGCCCATGCCAGTGCGGATGTGGAGCAGGCACCTGAACCCTCGCAAGCAGGCCCAGAATATTCCACTGAGGAATTGGAGGAGGCAGCACAAGAAGTAGAAAAAGATTTCCTTGCCTCGAAGCAGTGTGAGGGGGGTACTGTGGCTCCCAAGGCGGACTCTTCACCATCCTCCCCACCAACACCAGTGGAAGCTGATAGGATGGCAGTGGAGGAGGACCTACAGCTCTCCTCAGACTCCGAGTCTGCTATGTCAGATGGTGTGGAGTCTGCCTCAGAACCTCCTCCCAAGGATCCACCTTCCGGGGAGGGCTGGTTTGATTTATGTGAGGGAGAGGAGCCTTCATTGAAGAGGTCGGCCTCAGGCGGGGTGTTAGACCAGGGGGTTCACCATTCTCAAGACCCCTCCCCGAGTTCACAGAGTAAAAAGGTCAGGTCCCAGGTAGATACGTAGCCACACATTACACCATGGCTGATCCCCTGTCCCTCCTGACTCTAAATGTTAACGGCATGAGGGACAGTCGGAAGCGGTCAAGGATATTCCAATTTTGCTAAACACTGGGTGTGGACTTCGTTTTCCTCCAGGAGACCCACATTATGAATGAGGACGATGTCCACACCTGGTCCTTTGAGTGGGCGGGGGTTTACACGCTTCCTTTGGCTCAACAACATCTTGTGGTTCAGTTATTTTAGTTTCGCCAAGGTGGACTCCGCTGGTCGGAAAAGTCGATTCTGATCATGAAGGCCGGTTGGTATGCATTACAGTAAGACACCCATGTGGGAAATTTTTCCTGTGTAACGTGTATGCGCCCAATCGGCCTTCAGACAGAAGGGACTTTTTCATGACCCTGCCATCCTTCGTTCCTGGCAGTGCTCCTTGTATCCTGGCTGGGGACTTTAACTGCGTCCCCGACACACAGCTTGACCGAATGTCCACACGTACGTCTTCGGGCTGTGGTGTCGGTATGTCGGAATTGGACATGTTTATAAAGAATCATGACATGGTTGACGTTTGGAGAGCACAACATCCCGGCTTGTCCGTGTTCACTTGGCACCGCCCTGATGGCACGGATGCCTCAAGGTTGGACCGGGTGTACTCTCCACCTGCACTGTCACCGAGGGACTGTGAAGTTGTGACATGTCCAATTTCGGATCATGACGCAGTTACTGTCTCCTTTCAGCCTTCAGAGTCATGGCCAACAGGGAGGGGGTTCTGGAAAATGAACACAGATATTCTAACGGAGGCTGACTATAGCGAACAGTTTAAAGCCAGGTACGAAGGGTGGCGAACATTGAGGCCGGCCTTCTCAACAGATTTAGAGTGGTGGGATGACGTAAAGTCCCGCATCAAACAGTTTACAGTTGAATACTGTGTAGCAAGAGCTCGTCGAAAAAGGGAGGAGTTCCTCTCGCTCTGCTTTAGGGAGAGGGACGGGGACTCCTCCGCACTCCACGCAATCCAGCAGTACCTTGATGAAAAACTGCATGGGGCCCGTGTTCGTGCTCGTGTTCATTGTGTGGAGGCGGAGGAAAAACCAACCATCAAATTCTACCGGGACGTCACAAAGTATGCCATCGATCGCCGCATAAGAGCAGTCCGTGACGTCCACGGTACGGTACAGAAGGACCCTCTCGACATCGTGGAGGTATTTAAGACCTTCTATGAACAGCTTTATACGCGGGCAGATGTCGAGGTAGACCTTCAAGGGTCCCTATTAGATAATATTGACAAGACACCCTCTAAAGAGCAGAATGATGGACTTGGTTCTCCCCTGACTGTCGACGAGCTCTGGAAGGCGGTGGCGAAGATGAAAGGCGGAAAGGCGCCCGGGTCCGACGGTATCCCAGTGGAATTTTACAAACGCTTCTGGGGTACCGTCGGGCACGATCTCCGTGATGTATTCGCCTCTGCCTTCCTTGCTGGCTCATTGAGTCTCTCGCAGCGCACAGGCGTTATAACATTGTTACCAAAGTCTGGAGACCCCCTAGAACCGAAAAACAAGCGACCAATTACCTTGTTAAATGTAGACTACAAGATTCTGGCGAAAGCCCTTTGTAACAGGCTAGGCACGGTCATGCCGGATCTTGTAGGTTCTTTCCAGACATGTGCGGTGCGGGGACACAGTATTCAGCAGAACCTCTGGTTGATGCGGGACTTAGTTGAATATGTGATGGACCGTGATCTTCCATGTGCGCTTGTCTCCCTCGATCAGGAGAAGGCCTTCGACATGGTTGATCACGGATTCCTCTTTAAAATCTTGAAGAAGTTTAATTTGAATCCAGTTTTTGTTAAATGGACCTCTTTACTGTATAATAGTGTATATAGTCGGGTTATCGTTAATGGCCTACCGTCGGATGCCTTCAGAGTTCAACGTGGGGTACGGCAGGGGTGTCCCCTGTCACCTCTACTCTATGTATTGTTTAGTGAATCCCTTGCAAGAGCTTTCCAAGTTGAACCTTTGTTTCGACCATTTCACATACCTGGTGGAGCTAAAGTCAAGTGCCTCCAGTATGCTGACGACGTCACATGCGTAGTCTCCGACCTAGCTTCCTTCAGAGCCCTTACTGGCACGCTGTCTACTTTTCAAAGAGCGACAGGTGCCAGACTGAACCCCACACCAAGACCAAAGGACTCCGTCTAGGTAAGTGGCGGTCGAAACAACTGCCCTTCGCGGCATCATGGGTAGACGACGCCATAAAAATCAATGGCATATGGTTTGGTTACGGGTCACCCGAGTCACTTACCTGGAATGAGAAAGTGGACCTGGTGGAAGCTAGGTTGAAGGACTTTGGCGATCGCTACATTAGTCTGTTGGGGAAGGTAACAGTTATAAATCGTTTCGTTTACCCTCTCTTGTGGTATCCGGGCACTGTTCTGGCCGCTCCAGAGGGTGTCCTGGTGCGACTCGAGAGGGCTGTGTTTAGGTTTCTTTGGTCAGGGAAAACGGAGCTGGTCAGAAGAAAAGTGGTGTACCAGGTTCCTAGGCAGGGGGGATTGGGCCTTGTGCACTTTCCTTCAAAGCTCCGTTTTCTCCTGACCAAATGTGTTTTTAGTGCTGTCGACAGTCAGATGCCGTTTGCCTATTTTGTCCGTTATTGGGGTGGATTATCATTCCGTTGGTTCTTTCCTACCCTGTTTAGCAACAGTGTGCCTCACAGTTGGAGGCCAACGAAGGCATACTGTCAGATGAGGGAGACACTACGTATTATGTCAACTGTAGGGGACGTTTTGCAGTCCAGTGCGGGGGACCAGTACCGGGCCATTTTTGATGACTTGGTTGGTCAGGTCCAACCCAACGACTATGCGTCAGGGCCGGAAGTGTGGCGTGTAGTCCACGGCAGGACACTCGATCACCGCCGGCGTGACCTGCTGTGGCGCATCGCACACGACGCCATCGTAACGAATCTCAAGCGCCTTCGGTGGCGTCTTGGAGATGGCATTTGCCCCCGCGCTGGATGCACAGGGTGGGAGAGTGTGCCCCATGTGTTTTGGCAGTGTGGCTTTGTGGCCTTCCTCTGGGAGTGGTTTCAAGCTCTGGCTGATCGCCTCACGTTTTGTAACACCTGGGCGGTCAGCCAGGACTACGCTTTGTATGGTCTGTCACCCCCGCCATGCAATACAAGTGTTCGCGGGATACTTACCTTTGTTTCGGCCTCCATAAAGCTGGCCTTGTGGAGAGACCGGTGTAATATTGTGTTTAGGGGAGAGGGGAAGCCTGTGGACGTCGTCCTGGCGTCGGTGAGGACGGAGATTAAGCTGAGGGTGGAGGCCGACTTCGTCCGTTTGCCAAGGTCGACGTTCGGCAGGTGTTGGGGTCCGCTTGTTTCAGTGCGGGCGGGCCGGGTGATAGTTAATTTGTAAATATTGAAATTGCAAATAGCCCTACGTGATTGGCTTGGGTTTGGGGTGGTTTTGTACATAGTTAGCACAGACATTTTGTTTGCTAGTGCAATGTAAAGAATTCTGTAAATAGTTCAGAGTTGTGTTTTTGTCCGGTCAGGTTTAGGTTCTACTTTGTTTCTTCGTGCCCGTTTCTACGTACGTAAAAAGCTCTCCTTTGTTTCTTCGTGAACGTTTCTACGTACGTAAAAAGCTAGCTGTACATAGTTATCACAGACATTTTGTTTGCTAGCGCAGTGTACAGAATTCTGTAAATAGTTCAGAGTTATGTTTTTGTCCGGTCAGGTTTAAGTTCTACTTTGTTTCCTCGTGCCCGTTTCTACGTACGTAAAAAGCTCATGTGTAATTGATAAACAGTGGATAGATTTACATTTACATTGTTGTGTGTTGTGTGGTTATATCCTACCATCCAACTGCGACTCGACGCAGCTGACCACGAATACCTACAACTTATTCCTGACGAAAAGTCAGTTGAGTTGCATCACATTCCCCGAAAAGGCTTTTACTTCACAGTGTCGGAGATGGTGTTCATTTCATAGCAAAAAAAAATATGCAATGAGGTACTTCTTTTCCCCCACAGCCTGCATTTTTTCAACAGACGATCGTGTTGTAGAGTTAGTTAGATGGGATTTTACGACACACCAACACGATTGTGTTATATTGTGTCATCTAGAAAAGAAAAAGGTGCAATGTTGGGGTAAAAAAACGATCGTGTTGTAGAGAGCACTTATTGGCACTGGACCCTAAATTTGTGCTTACTTTCCCAATAATGAATAATTGATTTCCCGACAAACAGAATAGTTTCCCAATGCAGTTTTACCTGGGAGAGGGTTTAAATGTATCCAAAGCAATATTCTTACCGACGATATACCACTTTAAGTTTAATAATATAGTTATCTTAAAATTTAATACAAATAATTATTCATTTATATCACTTACTCGTCTTTTGTAAATAAGTTTTCACACTACGCTCAGCTGTCTTCATATCGCTCTTCTGGAGAGCCGTTAAAAGGTCACTTACATTATCAGAGGAAAATTTTCCTGAGTTTGAAAGAATAATAAGAAAGTCTAAAGTAGAATTTATCTCTGAATCCTTTTCTACCATGTCGAAGTAGGTAAGCAACTTTTTAACGTCTGCTAAATCAAGCTCCCTCAATAGCTTTCCAAATAGGTTGGAAAATTCTTCCGAGATGTACTTGCTCTTTTCGGTTGCCATTCTGAAAAAAAAAAGGACAACTGATTAAAAGATTCCTCATAGTAAGTAATGTGAAAGGGATGCTTACCAAAGAATACCAAGATTGGGGAGCAAAAAAATAATACGCATTACATCTGACAAGAAATTTGTGATCAAATCACATCGTCTGTCTTGCCGTTTTTATTGGTGCATGGATATAGGCACTTATCCCAGTAACTTTGTGATGGATAAGTGGTTTTAACACCGACGTAGTAACTTACTAGTTTCTCTTGTCTAAACAATATTTACAACCAAAAAGTTTTTCGTTGACGTATAGACCTTGTAACATATCTGGATGTATTATATACTTTCTAATTATAGATTTCCAAGTACGAAAATTAAAAATTGTTGGTGCAGATCATTGTGATCGAAACTGACTCCTAAAAAGGGTCTAACCCCAACCCCTCCCCAGTTTTAAAGTCATCTTTTATCCTAGCCACTTGAGTGTAATGGCACCCCTTCCTATCGGAAATGCAATATGATCTCAAAGTTTTGAAATAAAAGCGACAGTAAACAGATATATATATATATATATAATATATATATATATATATATATATATATATATATATATTATATATTATATATATATAATATATATATTATATAATATATATATATATATATATATATATATATATATATATATATATATTATATATGTCAAGGTGTGGCAAAAGAAAAGAATTCGTTTATGTCCTAGCAGATTACTAATAAAAACTTGTTCTATGTTATTTTTGAACGTTACTTGCGGAGTATCCAAAACCAACTCCGCAAAAACATTTAGAATAAAGTTAATCCCAACGAAATTCGAGATTTTATTTAAAGCTTAAAGTTTCTTGCTATGCCTACATTACATATTTTGAATGGGGGTTGGGCCAGGAATAACTCGGCAGGGAGGAGGGATGAGGCAATGATCCCGAGGAGGACAGTATGCTTTTATGTGTGTTTTTTACAGTCACCGGAAGCTCTGACAAATCTGGCGGTTTTCGAAAAGTTGTTGAATAAAATTTGCAATTTTGTAGTTCTTGTCTTTTGTGTGTGTATGTGTTTTTTTTTTTTTTTTTTGAGAGAGAAACAATTGTGCTAAATCAAGGAAATTGTCTTGGCAACTGGACTTTTACTCTGAATCTTACTAATAATGCTTCATATCAAAGGAGGATCCCAGGAGTAACTTGAAAAATACCCACAAAGCAATTCTAACTCGACTTTTTGAAGGGGCAAGATTTACAATCAATTGCTCTTAAAAATTGGTTCTATAATATTCCGTTACACTACTTTTGCTCCTTTAGTTGTTGTGTACCACGTCGGAAATAGGTAGCACCCTGTTCGAAAAAAAAATATTTAAATTATACACTTTGAGACCGACAATATTTGCCTTATTTAACACTTACAGTACGGTCCGAATGACAACTCGCCTCTGGTGTTACATGACGACTCGTCAGGAACACCAGATTGAATCCGTCGACGAGCAAATGGAAAGCTCCAGAGAATTAGAACCGCTACAACAACAATGTTACCTTCAACGCAGCCCTTCCAGAATTCTGTAGAAGGAGAACTGTTTACGTAATGTGCCAATTATAGCAGCGGCCTGTCGACACTTCTAAGAAACATTGCCATTGTTTACTACTACTGTGCATACAAGGAACGTTCTTGTAATTGCTCGACTGTGTGTACTGGAAGTTTCTATTAAATTGCGGAGATGTCTCGATTGAAAGCCTAGCGTATAATAGGCAGTTCAACAACTGTTGTAGGAGAGAGATGTGTGCTTTTTAAGTGCATCGAAACGGCACATACAAACAAAAACAAAAACTCAAACCGGTTCGGGCAGAAACATAAATGCAAACTATTTATAGAGAGAGATATCATAATACTTCATCGAGACCAGACGCTGTCATACTGCTGTGTTATCATTGTCCGTTTTTTTTGAGAAGTTATTCTCTGACCGAATCACCTGAAGCCAGCCACTGACACCGCACACTTGTGATGAGTTGTCCTACGCCGTTTCTACACTGTGTATTGCTTTTTACGTACGTAGAAACGGGCACGAAGAAACAAAGTAGAACTTAAACCTGACTGGACAAAAACATAACTCTGAACTATTTACAGAATTCTTTACATTGCGCTAGCAAACAAAATGTCTGTGCTAAGAGACTGTGTATTGAGATCGTTATCATCCATCATCGCCTAGCCTTGTCATTATTCGCTCGTGGAACCAGTTCCTACGCTACAGCACGCTGCAGGTCTACTACTGTACCATCGTCGACGTGCATGCACTACCAACCCTTGGACCAGACCAGAATAATATTGAGTAAAAGATTGTGAGTAAGTCTAATTAATTATTGTAAATTTGAGTAAGATAAGGAGATCGTAAATAATAATAATAATAGTAATAGTAATAGTAATAGTAGTAGTAGTAGTAGTAGTAGTAGTAGTAGTAGTAGTAGTAGTAGTAGTAGTAGTAGTAGTAGTAGTAGTAGTAGTAGTAGTAGTAGTAGTCATCATCATCATCATAATCATCATCATAATCATAGTCATAATCGTAGATAATAATTAAGTTGTGCCCCGGTGCTTTTTAAGTGCTGTTGCCTTTGGACGTAGTGTTGCCTTCGGGTGTAGTGTTGCCTTCGGGCGTAGTGTTGCCTTTGGGGCGTAGTGTTGCCTTCGTGCGTAGTGTTGCCTTTGGGGCGTAGTGTTGCCTTCGGGCGTGTTGTTGCCGTGGGGTGTAGAGTTGCCTTCGGGCGTGGTGTTTCCTTTGGGCGTGTGGGCGGAATTAGTTTGGGTGGTATGTGGTTGTGGGGGGTTGTTTTGGGGTTGGCTGCGGTGGCGGTTGCTGGAGTTCAGTGGTGACAGAGACTCTTTTGTTCCCTGTTGCACGGTGTGTATAGTTTGTTTGGCATTTGTGTTTGTGGCCCGTCATGGTTTTGTTTGGGTTTGGGATTCTTCTTTGGTTTGCCAGTGCCTGTTTCTACGTACTTGAAAAGCTCTCCTCAATAATTAAGTTGTTGAATTTTAATCTCGTTCTTCTGTGATATTTTGCTGTTACTGGTTTGACTTGCGACCAAGCCATTACAGAATTGGTGGCCTAACATCCGGGAACGAAAAATACTAGAAAATTCGAGAAATTCTGTTGTTAGTCGTAAGCAACTGTGTTTGTCCAGACTTGTTAGTTGTTTGTTGAACGCTTGATACAACTTCAAATGCCATTCAACTTACATAAATTCGTGGTTAGTCCCTCAGTCGAGGAACTAGGTTCATTAAAGAAGTCTGAGATTGTAAAGGTCGCAAAACATTATGGCATTGAATTTCAGCCCTTAATGCGGAAAGACGAGACTAAAAGATATGTTTTGGAATATCTTGTAGATCAAAGTATCCTGCCTAGTACAGTACTGGAAACAGTTATCACTGTGCCAACTGATAACACAGTTGAATTGAAAAGGCTTGAAATGGAAATGCAAAAGGAAAAAGAAGAAAGAGAAATGCAAATGCAAAGAGAGGAAAGAAAAGAAAGAGAAAGAAGGGAGGAAAAGGCTCTTAAGAGAACATGAATTTAGGTTGAAGCAACTAGAGTTAGGGGTCATAAAAGGCTCAGACCCTAAAATAGGCTTGGATACTGGGGAATTTGATGTTTCAGTGGCGAAGAGATAAATGGTCCATACTCATCCAGAGTAATTTCACGGTTAGTTAGTTAGTTAGTTAGTTAGATTGGATTTAACGACACATCAACACGAATGTGTTATGTAGGGTCAGCTAGATAGAACAGGGTAAAGGTAGGGTAAAACTAAAAAAGAAAACATTTGGCAAAATTCTAAAGTCTTGACAAAAGTAAATGGGCTGTCATGTCAAAATTTCCTGTAAAGGCCACTATCTTTGAGAAAATCCAAGATGAGAGTGGGGTCCGTGTGTTCAAACAATGTCTGAGTAATTTCACAGGCAAGGCTCAAGAAGTGTATTCCGCTCTGTCAATAGAGGACAGCATGGATTATGACAAAGTTAGAAAGGCCATATTACAAGCCTATGAATTGGCCTTATCGCAAAAAAAATTTAGAAAGTATCGTAAGGCGGATACACAAACATACGTAGAGTTTGCTTATCAAAAAGAAAGGCATTTCGATAGATGGTGTGCTGCCAAAAAGGTCTCCACATTTGGCTTTTTCTTTGGGTTTGGGATTATCCTTTAGTTTGTCAGTGCCTGTTTCTACGTATTTAAAAAGCGCTCAATTTGACGCCTTAAGACAACTGATGCTGGTCGAGGAATTCAAACGGTGTGTGAATGATGACATTAAGACTCACCTTGAGGAAAATAAGGCTGAAAATTGAAGGAAGTGGCAAATTTGGCTGATCAGTATGCACTCACCCATAAGTTTGGTAAAGTGGGTCAGACTCAAAACAAGGGTCAGTTTGGTAGGCCAAATAAGAAATATGGCAATAGTAGTGGCACAGCAGGTAACAGTGGATCTCAGTCTGGTTCTGTCTCTCCAACAAATTCTGGTAAAAACCAACCAGATTCAAGTCAGTTCAGGTCTTCGACGAGAGCAGACGTGTTTTCGTCGAGCTCTCGTCGTTTTACCGTGCTCAACTTGTATCACTGTGTGATAGCTGTACTATATATTGCGATTGTGTATAAAACACCTTATAGCGTGCTTGTGTTTTAGTTGATAAGTAGGTCTGGTCGTGTTCATTTGTTTGCGACCACGCCTTAATTCTGTCCTGGGTAGGACGTTAAACTGCATCCGGTTGTGGAGCTTGTTAAAGCGTGGGGATAATGAGGTTACCCTTTGCCACAACTGCCTCCGGGACACCCTTGGGCAAGGTGCGCCTGTATTTTTGGCCCAGTTTTGTTCAGCTTTTTTGTGTAAATAGTGTATATAGTGTACATACTGTAAATATAGCAAGTTGACTCCACTCCGGACCCCTCGTGGCAGGTGGACCCCGCCCCGGAACCCCCC
>JAIZAY010000974.1:0-24869 GCA_029531755.1 Holothuria leucospilota | reverse complement strand
TATTTGGGTATGTAGATTTGTCATGTCAAGGGGGAGAACCCTGTTGTTTTTTGCAGAGGTCAAAACGGTTCATTTCAAGGTCACCAGAGGTGGAAGTCCAAAAACCTTGTAATCGTGATATCTTGAGATAGGAATGACAGACGGTTTTCATAGTTGGTATGTAGATTTGTCATGTCAAGGGGGAGAACCCTATTGTTTTTGGCAGAGGTCAAAGGTCATTCAAGGTCACCAGAGGTGGAAGTCAGAAAACCATTTTTTTTTTTCATTTTTTTGGTTATTCAAGTTTTGGTTCAAAGGTCATGTGGCATGAGCTGATGTGAGCAGGGGTGAAACTGACCACATCATAAAAAATGAAGTAGAGAAGTATAAATTTGATGGATGAACCTCAGTGTAACAAAGCACCCCCCTTTCGGCAAGGAATCATGAAGCCTTTGGGCTTTCTGGTTACGTACGCAGAAACGGGCACGAAGAAACAAAGGAGAACTTAAACCTGACCGGACAAAAATACAAAGGTGAACTATTTACAGAATTCTGTACATTGCGCTAGCAAACAAAATTTCTGCGATAACTGTGTACAAAACCACCCCGAACCCAAACTAGTTACATTGGACTATTTACAATCTCACTAGGCAAAACTATTTACATACCCATTTCCATCAACAGAAGAGTGTTCAGGTTGAGTCTGTTCAATGCTTTTTTGTAATTATGGGTGCTCCGGAACAAAACACCGGACGTGACATGAAACACAAGGACATCTATATACACCACAACATAACATAACAGGTTAAAGGGCAAAGGAGGGCTAAGGCCCCATAAGATGCCCTGAAGTCCATACAACCTTAACTGAAAACAAAGAACCAACCAACACCAAACGAGCCCAGCACAATTAGATTCTACCACTTTAATGGAAGAACTTGTCAATGTTAACTTTAAAGCAGTGCACAGATGTGGAGTTAACTACCCACTCAGGCAGACTATTCCACTCGTTAGCAACTCTATGAGAAAAGCTGAACTTCCTAATGTCGAGCCTTGCAAAATTCTAAACTAGCTTCTTACAATGGCCTCGAACCCGAGAATTACATTGAACCTTTAAGTAATTGCAAGAGGACAAAGGATTCCTTTCAGAGAGAAATTTGTACACCTGAAGCATGTCCCCCCTAATCCTTCTCAACTCCAGGATGGTAAGCCCAAGATGCTTAAGTCTAACATGATAAGGTAGGTGTCTCACCTCGGGTATAAGGCGAGTGGCTCTCCTCTGAACTTGCTCTAAAAGAAGCTTGTCCTTTCATAGAAGGGACTCCAAGCCGGGCTGCATAGTCGAGGTGGGGTCTTACCAACTGGCCTCATACAGATTTAGTACAATTTCTTTACTAAAACTACTGAAATTCCTCTTGATCAATCTAGCACCCTATTAGCCCTAGCAGCAGCAGCTGCACACTATCTAGATGCTTTAAATCACCTGTAATAACTACACCCAGATCCTTCTCAAAAGTCACATCACTCGGAATACTACCATTCATGTTATAATCATAGCTGAAATTTTTAGGACCAAAGTGAAGGACTTTGCACTTATAATGCATTAAAAGACATTTGCCAAGTCTGAGACCATGAAAATAACCCTATCCAAGTCTTTTTGCAGTAATGAGGCATCATCCTTATCACTAACCTTCCTATAGAGCTTAGTATCATCAGCAAACTTACTCTAATACTCGATGTGAGAAGAGCTATCAATATCATTGATGAAATTAAGAAAAGAAGTGGGCCAAGAACAGAACCTGTGGAACTCCACTTGTAACTTCTTTCCAAGAAGAGAATTACCATTAACAACAACTCTCTGAGATCTACATTGAGCATGAATTTATCCAGTCAGCACAACTGCCCCTTGATGCCTAACCTATGCAGTTTAACCATAAGTCCTACCTAATGGAACTTTATCAAAGGCTTTTTGGAAAAATCAAGGTTAAATGACATCAACACTGTGACCACAGTCAAGAGATAAGGAAACATCCTCAGAAAGCTTAGTAAATTAGTAACACAAGATCTACTTCGTAAAAAACCATGCTGTGACAGATTGAGTAACCCCTGAACTAAAAGATATTTAAGCCAAACAATCCTTGATTACAGATTCCATAACTTTGCACACAACCACTGTTTAAACTGACCGGCCTATAATTGCCAAAGGCAAGCTCCGATCCCCCTTTTTGAAATTGGAGTAAACATTAGCAATCCGCCAGTCCAGCAGGTACAAAGTTTGAATCCAGAAACTTCTGAAAAATAATGCAAAGAGGAACTGACAAAATCTCGGAGCATTCATGGAGAATGGCAGGATGGATCCCATCAGGCCCAGGGGCCTTACTAGCTTTTAAACTCTTCAACTTATTACAAACCAACTCTTCGGAGAAGACAACATCACTAACTAAAGAAGAATTATCAGAATCCCTACAAGTCCCCAAAACAGATGATTCCTTGGTAAAAACAGATACGAAATAATCATTTAACAAATTAGCCATATCCTGATGATCAGTAACTAGTGTGCCATCATTACCATGGAGAGGCCCAACACCCTCCTTAACCTTCTGCTTAGACCTGACATAGGCATGAAAAGATTTTGGATTTACCTTAACCTCCTTGGCCAATTGCTTTTCAAACTTAGCTTTAGTGTCAATAACCAAATTTTTAACTAAGAGTTCCTGCTTCTTGTAGACTGCAAAGTCATCAGAATTCTTACTGACCCTATAACGATGCCAGCACGTACGTTTCTTCCTGGCTGTTCTAAGTACCTCTCTAGACATCCAGATTGGCCTTTTTTTAACCACAGCTTTCTTGAGTGGGATACACAACTTTGTAGTGTCAGTAACTATATTACGAAATACACTCCATGCTTCAGCAGGACCTAAGTGAGACAAACATGCAACCTAATCTATGGTAAGAAGCTCTTTAGCATGAGTATAGTTAGCCTTGCTGAAATCTAAAACAGTTTTGTCACTGCCTTGAAGTTTGCTGAAACAAAGTAACTCAAAACTTATGAGGTCATGGTCACTAAATCCTATCTTACCACCACTAGCTACATTTCTAACCATGTTTTCATCGGTACTTAGTACCAAATCCAGACAATTTTCCTCACGAGTGGGAAACAGAACATGCTGGGTAAAGAAACCATCAGACCCTGCCTCGAGAAAATCCCTCCCATGTGACCCAGTAGTACATGAATGCCAATCAATATCAGGAAAGTTGAAATCCCCAAACACAACTGCTCTTTTTGAAGAAACTATCCTAAAACTTTCGAACACTCTGATTATTATCAGCACAAGAATTTGGTGAACGATAAATAATACCAACAACTAAAGGAGTGCAAGACTCATTGCCAAAACTAATTTCACACCACAAGCAGTTAGAAAATCCTGAAGAAAACTTGTTGGTGACATCAAAACAATTTATGCTATCCTTAACATACAGTAAAACCCCTCCAACCCTACCACAGACAGAATCAGCCCTATCCTGCCTGAAAGTTTGTACCCAGGAACCTGAATTTCAGAGTTGCTGATATCACTATGGAGCCAAGTTTCAGTAACCCCAACTATGTCTGGATTGTCTATGGAAATATGAGCAAGGAACTCACTGAACTTATTGAAAAGGCTGAGAACATTGGCAAACATGACCTTCATTCCACAAACTGCCCTATTTACATGTTTCCCCTTGTTACTAACACAATCACTCTGAGCACAATAAAATTCAGAAACCCCCCCCCCCCATTCTTGGCTGACCTCACCCCTGACTCTAGTTTGACACCTGCGAATCAACAGCCCTAGAAACCAGCCTACCCAGCTCATTAGCCCCTATGCTCGACAAGTGCAACCCATCTTAAGCTAAAAGATCCCTCCTATTTACAAAACCAGCCCAGGTATCAATAAAGAGAAAACCCTCAAGAGCACACTCGTGTTTCAACCACTTATTAAATCCCAAAATTTTGCCCCAAGAGACCTTCCTATCAAACCGAGGGAGAATACCACAAACAACCCCTTTCGAACGTGTCGACTTTAGCCTACAAATCAGTTCCTTATACTTTGACCTAAGTGAAATTTGATTGTCCCGACTGAGATTATTAGTGCCCACTTGCACAGCTACAACTTCCTCGTCCCCAACAATTTTGCCAACTCTGGCCGAGATGTCCTCAATTCTAGCACCCGGGAGACAAATCCTTACCCTGTTCCTTCGGTCCCTCTTACAAAATTCCCTATCAGTATACCGAGTAATGGAGTCCCCAACAAACAGTACCTTACCCTTAGCCTTTTCACCTTCCCACAGACCACCAGAAATACCTAAGTCCCTCTCCTTTGATTCCTCTACAACCTCCTGAACAATATCCTCCACTGATAATCCCGAAAAAGAATTTGACGTCTCAACAGCTGGACACCCCTCAATAATTTCAACAGGCTTTCTACCTTTCTGTACTGAAACCCACCCGTTTGAGCTGTCAGCAGCAGCCAAAAACTACCAAAAAAAAACCAGCATTCATGTGGCCTACCCCCACTATTTACAATATTAACAATGTGATGTGCTCTTTGCAGGCTTGTAGCCGGGCGGACCTAATGTGGAACAAAGCAAAACTATTTACACTGAACTACCAAAAAAACTTTGTGGCATGCATGGGCACAGACACAAACAGAACAGAACCCCCCCCCCCCAAAAAAAAAAAAAAAACCGGGACACAAAGGCAAAACCATTCACACTAAATACTGCCAAAAATAATGTGTCATCCCTACTAGTTGCGAGGGTTTCGAGTTAGTACGGACTCTCCGATATGCGGGTTTTGTTTTCGATCGTGTCCGTTTCGAAACACGTTTCGGGAAGATAAAAAACGTTGTCATTTTTACGTACATAGAAACTGGCACGGCGAAACAAAGGCTAACTCAAACCGGGCCGGACAAAAACATAACCGCGAACTATTTACAGAATTGAGCTTTTTAAGTGCATCGAAACGGCACATACAACAAACGTCCTGGGTAGGACGTTAAACTGCATCCGGTTGTGGAGCTTGTTAAAGCGTGGGGATAATGAGGTTACCCTTTGCCACAACTGCCTCCGGGACACCCTCGGGCAAGGTGCGCCTGTATTTTTGGCCCAGTTTGTTCAGTTTTTTGTTTTTGTGTAAATAGTGTATATAGTGTACATAGTGTAAATATAGCAAGTTGACTCCACCCCGGACCCCTCGTGGCAGGTGGACCCCGCCCCGGACCCCTCGTGGCCCCTGTTGTTGGTGTCTGGTTTTTTGGTTGTTGGCGGTATGTAGTATTATTGCTTTAGGGTGGCCGGGGGGAGGTTGGTCTGTTGGGTATTTGGGTTGTTGTCAGTGTGTGTGTCTGGTTCTATTGTTGTAATGAACATAACTTTCTGTTTGATTTGGTGGTGTGTGGATAGTTTTGCATTTATGTTCCTGTCCGATCCGGTTTGAGTTTGTTTTTTGTTTGTATGTGCCGTTTCGATGCACTTAAAAAGCCTACAACAAACAAGACATATGTCTAGACTAGTTGCGGTGCCTTGACAGTAGCAACTATTAGGCCTAGTGTTTCATGTTAATTATTTTTAGACTAGTGTATGACTGCTTAGTCACAAATGAATTATTACATAAATGATAGGCGGGGTGTATTTTCACCCCTAATTGGGTTACGACTTTGAAAAAGTTATAACTGCATAGAACTCTGCATCGTAGAGACGGTTTCTCCGCATTTTATTTAAATTTGAGTCGGAAGTTTGTTACGATTTAAAATTGTTGCTTCACCCATTCTGAGACACTGGAAATTTTTAGAATAAGGTTGATATTTCACTTAACATGTCCTGAGAGTTATGGGTGGTGGGATGAATGAACATGTGAATTATGAGTAAAATTGTCAAAAGAGGGGGTGAATTATGGAAAATTTGCCTTGAAAAGTATTAAATTGTATCTAAATTTAGCTCCCTAACCCTACTGCCCACCCAAAGGCGCTTTAGTGTGGCGCTCAACTGATTTCGTCGGCTATGGGGAAAGTTCGTAGAAGGTGATTTGACTGGCTTTACGAAGATGTTTTGAATATAACTGTTTACAAGCAGTATGTAAAGCAAGGAGAAATTTTTTTCCGAGTTTCATAGTTCAGTAACAAAAACATTGTCATATGATTGAAATAGGTGAGGGTCAGTTTTTCACCAACTTCCAACTAATTTCAAAACTACTAGCAATAACAAAAACCTCTAGCAATGCCAAATGAATTAATAAAATAACCACAAACAACCGAATAATTCCCTTTGTACAACACTCAGAAGTGCAAAAACAATCATAACACTTTATCTGTTTATCTACACTGTGTCAACTCAATTCGATGGCGCTGTTCACAAAAATAACCTAACCGACCATGCTCAAATAAGCTGACTAGTGTGTGTAGAAAATTGTCTAAAAATAGACACCGCCCACGCATTTACAGAAAGAAAAATCCCAATTACTCCCCCTTAAAAAGGTCACAAGGTCCCCGAAAGTACCTTACCTAAAAGAATCCAACCACCCCTACAACTTGGACTACGTCGTATTTCGATACAACCAGCCGACTAGGAGGAGTTACGGTCCAAAGTCCAAAGTCGCAATTTTGTGTCGACGACATAAGTTGCGTGTGCCTGCGTGGCAGGCACCGCAACTAAAAACTCAAACCGGATCGGACAGGAACATAAACGCAAAACTATCCACACACCACCAAATCAAAAACAAAAATATGTTCATTACAACAATAGAACCACACACACACACTGACAACCCAATACCCCACAAACCAACCTCCCCCCGGCCACCCTAAACCAATATTACTACATACCGCCAACGAAAGACAACACCAGAACAAACTTAACCACCACCACCCAACAACCAAAAAAACCAAAACACCTGACCAAACAATCATCACAAAATCATTACAGAATTCCTCTACTAAACAATATTTCTATGTCAGCAATATAAAACAACACCCGGAGCCAAAGCTTATTCAGGTCTTCGACGAGAGCTTTTTAAGTGCATCGAAACGGCACATACAAATAAAAAACAAAACTCAAACCGGATCGGACAGGAACATAATGGAAAAACTATCCACACACCACCAAATCAAACAGAAAATTATGTTCATTACAACAATAGAACCACACACACACTGACCACAGACGAGAGCGGACGTGATTTCGATCTGCTCGGTCAGGTTTAAGTTCTATTTTGTTTCTTCGTGCCCGTTTCTACATACGTAAAAAGCCCCCCCCCCCCCCCCCCCGATCTGCTCTCGTTTGCCGTGCTTGGCTTGCATCACTGTGCGATAACATTACAACTGTGTGATAACCGTGCTATATTGCTTGCAACTGTATGAAACTGTGAAACTTTATAGTGTACGCGTTGTCCTGTATTAAAAGAGTAGGTTTGCCGTGCTTTTTTACATTTGTGGAGAGCTTTTTAAGTACGTAGAAACAGGCGTGCTTTTTAAGTGCATCGAAACGGCACATACAAACAAAAAACAAAAACTCAAACCGGATCGGAGAGGAACATAAAGGCAAAACTATCCACACACCACCAAATCAAACAGAAAATTATGTTCATTACAACAATAGAACCACACACACACTGACAACCCAATGCCCCACAAACCAACCTCCCCCCGGCCACCCTAAACCAATATTACTACATACCGCCAACGAAAGACAACACCAGACCAAACCACCACCCAACAACAACCAAAAAACCAAAACACCAGACCAAGCAATCATCACAAACTGCCCCAAGGGGCCACGAGGGGTCCGGGGCGGGGTCGACCTGCCAAGAGGGGTCCGGGGTGGAGTCAACTTGCTATATTTACAGTATGTACACTATATACACTATTTACACTATGTACACAAAAACAAAAAACTGAACAAAACTGGGCCAAAAATACAGGCGCACCTTGCCCAAGGGTGTCCCGGAGGCAGTTGTGGCAAAGGGTAACCTCATTATCCCCACGCTTTAACAAGCTCCACAACCGGATGCAGTTTAACGTCCTACCCAGGACCGACGTAGAAACAGGCACTGAGAAACTAAAGAACCCCAATTCGAAACAAAAACCCTGTCGGATCACAAACACAATGCCAAACAAACTATACACACACTATGAAAGGTGGTGTACCAGGACCTTAATCATGGGGGATTGGGCCTTGTGCACTTTCCCTCAAAGCTCCGTTTTCTCCTGACCAAGTGTGTTTTTAGCGCTGTCGACAGTGAGATGCCGTTTGCCTACTTTGTCCGCTATTGGGGGGGATTGTCACTCCGTGGGTTCTTTCCGTCCCTTTTTAGTAATAGTGTATCCCACAGCGGGAGACCCTCAAGGACATATTGTCATATGAGGGACACTCTCCGTATGATGTCAACTGCAGGGGACGTTTTGCAGTCCAGTGCGGGGGACCTGTACCAAGCCATCTTTGATGGCTTGGCTGGCCGGGTCCAACCAAGCCACTACGCCTTGGGGCCGGAGGTGTGGCGCGTGGTGCACAGCAGGTCACTAGATCACCGCCGGCGAGACCTGCTGTGGCGAATTGCACATGAAGCCATCGTAACTAATCTCAAGCGCCTTCGGTGGCGTCTTGGAGATGGCATTTGCCCCCGCACTGGGTGCACAAAGTGGGAGAGTGTGCCACATGTGTTTTGGCATTGTGGCTTTGTGGCCCTCCTCTGGGAGTGGTTTCAAGGCCTGGCTGACCGTGTAACGTTTCGTAACACCTGGGCGGTCAGCCAGGACTATGCTTTGTATGGTCTACTGCCCCCACCAGGCAATACAGGTGTTCGGGCCATACTTACGTTTGTTTCGGCCTCCATTAAGCTAGCTATATGGAGAGACCGATGTAATATTGTTTTTAGGGAAGGGGGGAGGCCAGCAGACGTCGTCCAGGCGTCGGTGAGGACGGAGATCAAACTGAGGGTCGAGGCCGACTTTGCTCGTCTGCCAAGGTCGACGTTTGGCAGGCGCTGGGGGCCAATTGCTTCGGTGCGGGCGGGGCGGGTGATAGTTAACCTGTAGTTTTGCGTGAATAAATTTGTAAACTGTCCTATGTAATTAACCTTTGTATATAGTCCTTTGTACATAGCAACACAATTTTTTGTTTGTAGGTGCATGTAAATAGTTTGCTGTTGCGTTTTTGCTCGGTCCGGTTTGGGTTCTCGCCCTTTGTTTCGCAGTGCCCGTTTCTACGTACTTAAAAAGCACACACACTATGCAACAGGGAACAAAAGAATTTTTTTTTACTTCTGAGATTCAGAAACTGCCACTGCAGCCAACCCCAAAACAACACCCTAGCCCAACAACCACAAACCACCCCAAAACCAAGTCTCACCCGTCAACCACACGCCCGAGGACTACACAACGCCCGCAGGCTACGACACAACGCCCAAAGGCAACACCACGCGCAAAGGCGACACCACGCCCGAAGGCAATTTCACGCCCGAAGGCAACAACACGACCGAAGGCAACAACACGTAAAAAGCACAGGGCAAATACAGGTGCACCTTGCCCAAGGGTGCCCCGGAGGCAGTTGTGGTAAAGGGTAGCCTCATTATCCGCACGCTTAAACAAGCTCCACAACCGGATGCAGTTTAAAGTCCTACCTTTGTTTTAAAGTTTTTACCTTTGTTCGCGCGTGGCCTCGAGCCACACTCACATGCTGCTATGCCCGGAGGTCGGGATAGCGCAATCGTTAAGTTGCAGTTCGAGTCGGAGGTGAATGTTACACCCCCTCATGTGTTTACTGTGTTAAAGAACAACAAAGTGGAAGTTAAAAGAGATTGAGATGTTGCAGGCGCTTGCCGCCCGCAACACGTACGACCTAAAGTTCAGTTCAGTTCTTCGACGAGAGCAGACGTGTTTTCTTTTCGCTCTCGTCGTTTTACCGTGCTCAACTTGTATCGCAGTGTGGTGGCTGTGCTATTTATTGCAATTGTGCATAAAACCTTATAGCGTGCTTGTGTTGTAGTTGATAAGTAGGTCTGGTCGTGTCCATTTGTTTGCGACCGCACCTTGTTTCTGTGTAGCTTGTCCTTTCATACCTTTTTAGGTTCTACTTTGTTTCTTCGTGCCCGTTTCTACGTACGTAAAAAGCTCTCCCCTTTCATACTTCATCCTATTTTTTGTCTTTTTGTAAAACTAGTTCTGAGGTTTTTCCTCATTTCATTCCGTGGCCTCGAGCCACACAAACTGCTGCTATGCCCGGAAGTCGGGATACAGGTCTTCGACGAGAGCAGACGTGTTTTCGTTTCGCTCTCGAGTCCATGTAAGAATAAAAAGGCCAGGTCAGAGACAGATGTGTAGTTACCTATCCCACCATGACTGACCCCCTGTCCCTCATGACCCTAAACGTCAATGGCATGAGGGACAGTCGGAAGCGGTCAAGAATATTCCAATTTTGCAAATCACTAGGTGTGGACTTCGTTTTCCTCCAGGAGACTCACATTGTTAATGAGAACGACGTCTACACCTGGTCCTATGAATGGGGTGGGGGTTTTTACGCTTCCTTTGGTTCCGTGTCTTCCTGTGGATCTGTTATTTTAGTTTCATCCAGATGGACTTCCCTGGTAGGAAAAGTTGATCATGATCATGAGGGCCGGGTGATATGCATCACCATAAAACATCCTTGCGGGAGCTTCATCCTATGTAATGTTTACGCACCCAATCAGCCTACAGACAGAAGGAATTTTTTTACTACCCTTCCATCCTTCGTTCCTGGCTGTGCCCCTTGTATCCTAGCCGGAGACTTTAACTGCGTTCCCGACACACAGTTCGACAGAATGTCTACACACACATCTTCGAGCTGTGGTGTCGGCATTGCGGAATTGGACATGTTCACAAAGAATCATGACATGGTTGACGTTTGGAGAGTGCAACATCCCGGCTTGGCCGTGTTCACTTGGCACCGCCCTGATGGCACGGACGCCTCAAGGTTGGACCGGGTGTACTCTCCACCTGCTCTGTCACCGAGTGATTGTGAAGTTGTGGCATGTCCAATTTCGGACCATGATGCAGTTACTGTCTCCTTCCAACCCCCAGAGTTATGGCCAGCAGGGAGGGGGTTCTGGAAAATGAACACAGATATTTTAACGGAGGCTGAATATTGCAAACAGTTTAAGGCCAGATACGAAGGGTGGCGAACATTGAGGCCTGCCTTTTCAACAGATTTAGAGTGGTGGGACGACGTAAAGTCCCGTATCAAACATTTTACAGTTGAATACTGTGTAGCAAGAGCTCGTCGAAGAAGGGAGGAGTTCCTCTCGCTCTGCTCTAGGGAGAGGAACGGGGACCCCTCCGCACTTCACGCAATCCAGCAGTATCTTGATGAAAAACTACACGGAGCCCGCGTTCGTGCTCGCGTGCATTGCGTGGATGCAGAGGAAAAACCAACCATCAAGTTCTACCGGGACGTCACAAAGTATGCCATCGATCGCCGCATAAAAAGAGTCCGTGACGTCCACGGTGTTGTACATAAGGACCCTCTCGACATCGTAGAAGTATTTAAAAGCTTCTATGAGCAGCTATATACTCAGGCAGATGTCGATGAAGGCCTTCAAAAGTCCCTGTTAGATAATATTGATAAGACCCCATCTAGAGATCAGAACGATGAACTTGGTTCCCCGTTGACTGTTGACGAGCTCTGGAAGGCAGTGGCGAAGATGAAAGGCGGAAAGGCGCCTGGGTCCGACGGTATTCCGGTGGAATTCTATAAACGCTTCTGGGGTACCGTTGGACACTATCTCCGCGATGTATTCGTCTCTGCTTTCCTTGCTGGCTCATTGAGCCCCTCGCAGCGCACAGGCGTGATAACTTTGTTGCCCAAGTCAGGAGACCCCCTAGAACCGAAAAATAAACGGCCAATCACCCTGTTAAATGTAGACTACAAGATTCTGGCGAAAGCCCTTTGTAACAGGCTAGGCACAGTTATGCCAGATCTTGTAGGGTCCTTTCAGACATGTGCGGTGCGGGGACACAGTATTCAGCAGAACCTCTGGTTGGTGCGGGACTTAGTTGAATACGTGATGGACCGTGATCTCCCATGTGCGCTTGTCTCCCTCGATCAGGAAAAAGGCCTTCGACATGGTTGATCACGGATTCCTCTTTAAAATTTTGCAGAAGTTTAGTTTGAATCCAGTTTTTGTTAAATGGACCTCCCTATTGTATAATAGCGTATACAGTCGGGTTATCGTCAATGGCCTACCGTCGGACCCCTTCAGAGTCCAACGTGGGGTACGGCAGGGGTGCCCCCTATCACCTCTACTCTATGTATTGTTTAGTGAATCCCTTGCAAGAGCCTTCCAAGTTGAGCCTTTGTTTCGACCATTTCACATACCTGGTGGTGCTGAAGTTAAGTGCCTTCAGTATGCTGACGATGTCACATGCGTAATCTCCGACCTAGCTTCCTTCAGGGCCCTTACTTGCACGTTGTCTAACTTTCAAAGAGCCACAGGTGCCAGACTGAACCCCACTAAGACCAAAGGACTCCGTCTAGGTAAGTGGCGGTCGAAAAAACTGCCCTTTGCGGCATCATGGGTAGACGACGCCATAAAGATCAATGGTATATGGTTTGGTTACGGTTCACCCGAGTTACTTACCTGGAATGAGAAAGTGGACCTAGTGGTGGCTAGGTTGAAGGACTTCGGCGATCGCCACATTAGCCTGTTGCGAAAGGTAACAGTTATCAATCGTTTTATTTACCCTCTCTTGTGGTATCCGGGCACTGTTCTGGCTGCTCCAGAGCGTGTCTTGGTGCGACTCGAGAGGGCTGTGTTTAGTTTTTTATGGTCAGGGGGGACGGAGCTGGTTAGAAGAGGGGTGGTATACCAGGATCTTAGGCGCGGAGGGTTGGGCCTTGTGCATTTTCCTTCCAAGCTCCGTTTTCTCCTGACCAAGTGTGTTTACAGTGCTGTGGACAGCAGAATGCCTTTTGTCTATTTTGTCCGTTATTGGGGGGGATTATCATTCCGTCGGTTCTATCCCTCCCTGTTTAGTAACAGTGAACCCCACAGCTGGAGACCCACGGGGGCATACAGTCAAATGAGGGAAACGCCCCGTATTATGTCAACAGTGGGGGATGTTTCACAGTCAAGTGCAAGGGACCTATACCGGGCTGTTTTTGATGAATTGGTTGGCCAGATCCAACCCAACCACTTTGCTTCAGGGCCGGAAGTGTGGCGTGTAGTCCACAGCAGATCATTAGATTACCGCAGGCGAGACCTGTTGTGGCGAATCGCACATGACGCCATTGTAACTAATCTCAAGCGCCTTCGGTGGCGTCTTGGAGATGGTATTTGCCCCCGCACAAGATGCACAAAGTGGGAGAGTGTGTCACATGTGTTTTGGCAGTGTGACTATGTGGCTCTATTCTGGGAATGGCTTCAAGTCCTGACTGACCGCCTAACGTTGTGTAACACCTGGGCTGTCAGCCAGGACTATGCTTTGTATGGTCTTTCACCTCCGCCATGCAATACAAGTGTTCAGGACATACTTACCTTTGTTTCGGCCTCCATAAAGCTAGCCTTATGGAGAGACCGATGTAACATTGTTTTTAGGGGGGTGGGGAGGCCTGCTGATGTCGTCCTGGCGTCGGTGCGGGCGGAGGTTAAGCTGAGGGTGGAGTCGGACTTCGTCCGTTTGCCAAGATCGGCATTCGGTAGGCGGTGGGGTCCGCTTGTTTCGGTGAGGGCGGGCCGGGTGGTAGTCAACTTGTAAATATCGATTTTGTTTGTAAATATGGAACTACTGTAATTTGTAAATGGGGCTGTGTTTGTATGTGGGTGGTTTGTGAGGTGCTTGGTTGTAAATATGTTGTAAATATGTATATATGTGTATGTAAGTATCTGTACATATAGTTCAATTACTGTAATGAACATAATTTTCTGTTTGATTTAGTTGTTTGTAAATAGTTTGCATTTATGTTTCTGCCCGATCCGGTTTGAGTTTTTGTTTTTGTTTGTATGTGCCGTTTCGATGCACTTAAAAAGCTCGTTTCGCTCTCGTCGTTTTACCGTGCTCAACTTGTATCACTGTGTGATAGCTGTACTATTTATTGCAATTGTGCTTAAAACCTTATAGCGTGCTTCATACTAAATTTTGTCTTCTGTAACACCTGGCCAGAGTTTTTTTCTTTTCATTCCGTGGCCCCGAGCCACACAAACTGCTGCTATGCCCGGAGGTCGGGATAGCACAATTGTTAAGTTGGAGTTTTCGTCTGGGGTGAGTGTCCCTCCTCCACAGGCGTTTACTGTGTTAAAAGACAATGGTGTCGAAATTGGAGAAATTGAGATGTTGCAGGCGCTTGAGGCCCGCAACACGTATGACCTTAAGTTTAAGTCTGATGCTGCCCGTGTTAAGGGTGTGTCATGCCTGAAGGGGGTAGAGGGGCTCACTGTCACCCCATATGATGGCTCTGTGGCGGTGACGGTGCTTTACCTTCCCTTCGAGGTCGATCAGCGCCTGGTTGCGAGGGTTCTTAGTCAATACGGAACTGTCTCTGAAATGCGGTGGTGTAAATATACTGTGGGTGACTTGAAAGGTATATTTAATGGCAAGAGACAGTTTCGTATGGAACTGGTGAGGGACATTCCATCGTTCCTCTTCATAGGGGGTTCCAAGGCCCACATTAGGTACTTTTGCCAGCCCCGTACCTGTTTTAGATGTGGCGAGGAGGGGCACGAAGCCAAGTCGTGTCCCAACAGGCGTTGTGGAAAATGTTTGCAGTTGGGGCACGGCAAGGCAGAGTGTCCCAACGAGGTACGGTGCAACCTCTGTGGGGAGGAGGGACATGTGTTTGGTGCCTGCCCCACATCGTACTCTGCCCATGTCAGTGCCGATGTGGGGTCGTCACCCGAACCCTCGCAAACAGGCCCACAATATTCAACCCAGGAATTAGAGGAGGCGGCACTTGAGGTTGAGCAGGACTTCCTTGCCTCCAAGCAGTGTGAGGGGGGTACTGGGACTCCTGAGGCAGACTCTCCGCCATCGTTGGCAGCGGCATCCGGTCAGGTTGGAATAATGACATTAGAGGAGGACCTCGATCTGTCCTCAGACTCGGCGATGTCGGATGGCGGGGAGCGTGCCTCAGAGCCTCCTCCGAAGGATCCACCTTCGGGGGAGGGTTGGTTTGATTTGTGTGAGGGGGAGGGGCCAGAGTCTGCACTAAAGAGGTCTGCTTCAGGCGAAGTATCAGACAGGGGAACCCATCACTCTGGGACGCCCGTACCGAGCCCACGGATTAAAAAGATAAGGTCCCAGTCAGAGTTTTTAGTGTGAATGGTTTTGCCTTTGTGTCCCCGTTTTCTTTTGGGGTTTCTGTTCTGTTTGTGTCTGTGCCCATGCATGCCAGAAAGTTTTTTTGGTAGTTCAGTGTAAATAGGTTTGCTTTGTTCCACATTAGGTCCGCCCGGCTACAAGCATGTAAAGAGCACATCACATTGTTATTACTGTAAATAGTGGGGGTTGGCCACATGCACCCATAGTTCCAAAAAGCATTGAACAGACTCACCCTGAACACTCTTCTGTTGATGTAAATGGGTATGTAAATAGTTTTGCCTAGTGAGATTGTAAATAGTCCTATGTAACTAGTTTGGGTTCGGGGTGGTTTTGTACATAGTTATCGCAGAAATTTTGTTTGCTAGCGCAATGTACAGAATTCTGTAAATAGTTCACCTTTGCAGTTTTGTCCGGTCAGGTTTAAGTTCTCCTTTGTTTCTTCGTGCCCGTTTCTACGTACGTAAAAAGCTAGCTGTACATAGTTATCACAGACATTTTGTTTGCTAGCGCAATGTACAGAATTCTGTAAATAGTTCAGAGTTATGTTTTTGTCCGGTCAGGTTTAAGTTCTACTTTGTTTCCTCGTGCCCGTTTCTACGTACGTTAAAAGCTCTCCGGAAGTCGGGATAGCACAATTGTTAAGTTAGAGTTTTCGTCCGGGGCGAGCGTTTCTCCCCCGCAGGCGTTTACTGTGTTAAAGAACAATGGTGTGGAGGTAAAAGAAATAGAGATGTTGCAGCCGCCTGCGGCCCGCAACACGTACGACCTAAAGTTCAGGTCAGATGCTGCCCGAATTCAGGGGGTGTCTCGCCTTAAAGGGCTGGAAAGGCTCACTGTCACCCCATATGATCGCTCTGTGGTGGTGACAGTTCTGTACCTGAACTTTGAGGTCGATCAGGGCCTGGTGGCGAGGGTTCTCAGTCAGTACGGAACTGTCTCCGATATGCGGTGGGTCACGTACCAGGAAGGTGAGCTGAAGGGCATCTTAAACGGAAAGAGACAGTTCCGTATGGTACTGAAGAGGGAAATACCGTCCTTCCTCTTCATAGGGGGTTCCAAAGCCCATATAAGATACTTTGGGCAGCCCCGCACCTGTTTTAAGTGTTCATAGGAGGGGCACGAAGCCAAGTCGTGTCCCAACAGACGTTGTGGCAAGTGCCTGCAGGTGGGGCACGAAA
The DNA here is from genome assembly GCA_029531755.1 of Holothuria leucospilota. Taxonomy (NCBI): domain Eukaryota; kingdom Metazoa; phylum Echinodermata; class Holothuroidea; order Aspidochirotida; family Holothuriidae; genus Holothuria; species Holothuria leucospilota. The sequence goes on along the minus strand of JAIZAY010000974.1, from coordinate 8,395 downwards.
AGGCCGAGTGTCCCAACGAGGTGCGGTGTAACCTCTGTGGGGGGGGGGGGACACGTCTCTGGTTCCTGCCCCACTTCGTACTCAGCCCGTGCCAGTGCAGATGTGGGGCCAGCACATGAGCCCTCGCAGTCAGGCCCAGAACCTATAGTGGAGGAACCTAGGTCCCCTTCACCTGATGAGGTGGCACATCAGGTGGAGCAGGATTTCCTTGCTGCTAAACAATCCCCTTCAACACCCGGGGAGGCTGGATTATCAACAGTGGAGAATGACCTTCAACTCTCATCAGACTCGGAGACTGACTCTGCCATGTCAGATGCTGGGGGACCTGCCTCAGAGCCTCCACCAAAGGACCCACCATCCGGGGAGGGCTGGTTTGATTTGTGTAAGGGTGTAGAAACAGAGTCTAAATTAAAAAGGTCGGCCTCAGGTGAGGAGTCAGTCGAGGGGATCCATCCTGGTCCACCACTACCAAGTCAATGTAAGAATAAAAAGGCCAGGTCAGAGACAGATGTGTAGTTACCTATCCCACCATGACTGACCCCCTGTCCCTCATGACCCTGAACGTTAATGGCATGAGGGACAGTCGGAAGCGGTCCAGAATATTCCAATTTTGCAAATCACTGGGTGTGGACTTTGTTTTCCTCCAGGAAACCCACGTTATGAATGAGGACGATGTCCACACCTGGTCCTATGAATGGGGTGGGCGTTTGCACGCTTCCTATGGTTCTGCGTCTTCTTGTGGATCCGTTATCTTAGTTTCACCAAGATGGACTCCCCTGGTCGGAAAAGTTGATTCTGATCACGAGGGCCGGTTGGTCATAAAACATCCTTGCGGGAACTTCTACCTATGTAATGTCTACGCGCCCAACCGGCCTTCAGGCAGAAGGGACTTTTTCGCTACCATACCATCCTTCGTTCCTGGCTGTGCCCCTTGTATCCTAGCTGGATACTAAAATTTCACACTGTAACGGTAACACCAAATGTTACACGTGGAACCTCTCTTTCGTCGAATCCCAGGAAAGAGAAAAATGTCAGTTTCTCATAAAATATGAGTTTCAAGGGTACAATTGATACCTCATCAACCATTTAAGTTAAAATAACTGAGCAAGATAAGTGTAAAAATAAGAGAGAATCTAATTTCTGCTATGGTAGTTTAAATGTCACACTTTTTGCCCCCGAAATTGCTAATTTTAGCCAATTTTTTCATCAAAATTGGGAGGATTCACTACAATGATCCTTATTTTTTTGAAAGATTATGCACTTAACTAGTGAGGACAAAATGAAAGCATAGCAAAGACCATGTGGATTAAAATAGCAAGACAGTTGCCTTTATAAGCATATTTTACCATTGGTACCCTAATTTAAATAATCACCCACATATGTGTATGTAAATATCTGTACATATAGTTCTATTACTGTAATGAACATAATTTTCTGTTGGATTTAGTTGTTTGTAAATAGTTTGCATTTTTGTTTCTGCCTTTTTTTTTTTTTTTTTTTTTTTTTGTATGTGCCGATTGTAGATGGCCTGTAATTTGTAAATAGGACTGTGTTTGTACATAGGTGGCTTGTGAGGTACTTAAGTTGTAAATATGTTGTAAATATGTATATATGTGTATATGTATATAGGTGTATGTAAATATCTGTACATATAGTTCTACTACTGTAATGAACATAGTTTTCTGTTTGTTTTAGTTGTTTGTAAATGTTTTGCATTTATGTTTCTGCCCGATCCGGTTTGAGTTTTTGTTTTTGTTTGTATGTGCCGTTTCGATGCACTTAAAAAGCACACCCTAAAGTTCAGGTCAGATGCTACCCGAATGCAGGGCGTGTCTTGCCTTAAAGGGCTGGAAGGGCTCACTGTCACCCCATATGATCGCTCTGTGGTGGTGACGGTGCTGTACCTGAACTTTGAGGTCGAACAGGGCCTGGTTGCGAGGGTTCTGAGTCAATACGGAACTGTCTCCGATATGCGGTGGGTCACTTACAATGAAGGTGAGTTGAAGGTCATACCAAAGTCCACATAAGATACTTTGGGCAGCCCCGCACCTGTTTTAAGTGTGGAGAGGAGGGGCACGAAGCCAAGTCGTGTCCTAATCGACGTTGCGGCAGATGCCGGCAGGTGGGGCACGACAAGGCCGATTGTCCCAACGAGGTGCAGTGCAACCTTTGTGGGGAGGAGGGACATGTCTTTGGTGCATGTCCCGAATTGTAGTCTGCTCATGCCAGTGAGGATGTGGGGCAGGCACCTGAGCCCTCGCAACTAGGCCCGGAATATTCCACTCAGGAATTGGAGGTGGCACACGAGGTGGAACAGGACTTACTCCATCCTTGCCAACAGAACCAAGGGAGGCTGCAATCATGCCAGTAGAGGAGGACCTCCATCTCTCCTCAGAGTCTGTTTCTGTTTCAGGTGGATCCTTGGGAGCCTCCTCCCAAGGATCCACCTTCTGGGGAGGGTTGGTTTGATTTGTGTGAGGGGGAGGGGTCAGAGTCTGCACTAAAGAGGTCGGCCTCGGGTGAGGTGTCAGAGTGGGGAGACCGTCTCTCTGATAGACCAGTACCGAGCCCAAGGACTAAAAAGATCAAGTCCTAGCAAGAGTTGTCAGTCTTCCTGTAGGTTTGCCTTTGTTCCACATTGGGTTTGGTCCGGGTCCGGCTATATGCATGTAAAGAGTACATCATTGTTAACTGGGGGTTGGCCACATGAACACTTGTTCCATGTCATGTCCGGTGTTTTGTTTCGACTGTGTCTGTGAAATTTTGGTTTCTAGCCCAATGTAAAGGAATCTGTAAATAGTTGTTATGTTTGAGTTCTTTGTTTCGCAGTGCCTGTTTCTATGTACGTAAAAAGAAAGGGTTTGTGGTGTTCGGGGATTGGTGTGGGGTCGGAGCGGTGTTGGTGTGCTTTTTAAGTGCATCGAAACGGCACATACAAACAAAAACTCAAACCGGAGCGGTGTTGGTGGTGACAGAGACTTTAGTTGTCTTTGCAGCGTGTGAATGGTTTTTGGTATTATGTTTGTCTTCCGACGGGTTTTGTTTAGTTTTGTTTGCGATCGTGTCCGTTTCGAAGCACGTTAAAGGAAAAAAAAAGCTTATCACATAGGGCTATTTACAATCTCACAAAAGCTAAACTATTTACATAAAATTTTCATGTGGCCAACCCCCTACCAAAGGCAAACCCACATACACTGAGCTTTCAAACAAAACTGTGCAAGCATGGACACTGACACGAACAGAACAGAAACCCCAAAAGAAAACTGGGACCAGCGTAAACAAAAGGCAAAACCAATCAAACTAAATACTCCTGCAGGGATCTTATCTTTTTTAACCTTGGGCTCGGTACGGGCGTCCCAGAGTGACGCATTCCCTGGTCTGACACCTCGCCCGAGGCCGACCTCTTTAGGGCAGACTCTGGCCCCTCCCCCTCGCACAAATCAAACCAACCCTCCCCCGAAGGTGGATCCTTTGGAGGAGGCTCTGAGGCACGCTCCCCTCCATCGCCGAGTCTGAGGACAGATCGAGGTCCTCTACTGTCATTATTTCAACCTGACCGGGTGCCGCTGCCAAGGATGGCAGAGAGTCTGCCTCAGAAGTCGCAGTACCCCCCTCAACCTGCTTGGAGGCGAGAAAGTCCTGCTCCACCTCAAGTGCCGTCTCCTCTAATTCCTGGGTCGAATACTGTGGGCCTGTTTGCGAGGGTTCAGGTTCCGACCCCACACCGTACCTCGTTAGGACATTATCAAAGAGGAAGAACCAAATCCGGACCGGCAAGAACACAACCATGAACTACTCTTCTGAACACTCTTCTGTTGATGTAAATGGGTTTGGATTGTAAATAGTCCAATGTAACTGGTTTGGGTTCGGGGTGGTTTTGTACATAGTGGTCGCAGAAATTTTGTTTGCTAGCGCAATGTACAGAATTCTGTAAATAGTTCACCTTTGCAGTTTTGTCCGGTCAGGTTTGTGTGCTTTTTAAGTACGTAGAAACGGGCACTGGGAAACAAAGGGCGAGAACCCAAACCGGACCGGGCAAAAACGCAACAGCAAACTATTTACATACACCTACAAACAAAAAATTGTGTTGCTATGTACAAAGGACTATATACAAAGGTTAATTACATAGGACAGTTTAAGGTCAGGTCAGGTTTAAGTTCTCCTTTGTTTCTTCGTGCCCGACTGCCCGTTTCTACGTACGTAAAAAGCTACCATGAACTACTTACAATCATTTACAAAGTTGCCTTACACCAAGCTAGCAAAACAAAATTTCTGTGGCCAACAGGGCTGGGTAGGACTTTAAACTGCATCCGGATGTGGAGCTTAAGCGTGGGGATAATGAGGTTACCCTTTACCACAACTGCCTCCGGGGCACCCTTATTTGCCCTGTGCTGTTTCTACTTACTTAAGATCTCTTAAAGTGAGTAATGTTCAGTACCATGACAAGGTGGCCTTAACATTGGCTTTAATGAATGTTCGATCAATAAACAACAAAATTGATGAAGTATATGCTTGCTGCTTAGATGATAATATTGACATTGCGGCAATAACTGAAACTTGGTTATCAGAAACATCAATTGATAGCAAAATTGCTCTTGGCAACTTATCGAACTATTCATTTCAATCCGTGGACCGTAAATCTGGTCGGCGCGGAGGTGGCGTCGGGTTATTGGTGAGAGACGGCATCAAAATGTCCTTGAAGCTTTCAGGGGAAGTCGAATCCTTTGAATATGGAGTTTGGTCTGTGGTTGTGAAACACAATTGTAACTTCACTATCGTCGTTATTTACAGACCACCATATTCTACAAACCATCCAGTCAGTTGCTCGCTATTTATAGCCGAATTCGCTGAGTTCATAAACAATATACATATTGACCATAAGAATGTATTGGTTCTGGGTGATTTTAACATCCATTGGGACGACATTCGGAACCCTGACAGAACAGCCTTTTTTGATTTAATCACGGCTTGTGGTCTTGTGCAATATGTCAATTGTGTTACACATCTTTCTGGTCACACTCTTGATCTTATCTTGACCAGAGAGGAATTCCCGTATCACTTATCGGAACCGGAGAACGTTTTCCCGATTTCTGACCATGGATTAATCAAGTTTTGTATCGACATAACAAAACCCCCTATACTGAAACAGGTAGTTGAGTATAGGAAACTCAAAGGTATTGATCACGAAAAGTTAGGAACAGATTTAAAACTTCTTGTTGACACCTTGCTTACAACGGATTGCGTTTCCGACCTTGTCACGGATTTCAACAAAGGGTTAAAGGAGATGTTAGATAGACATGCGCCATTGGTCCGCATGAAGGTGCTCAAAAAAGATAAACCCGAGTGGCTAACTGATGACTTGCTTTCATTAAAAAGATCGGTCAGGAAAGCTGAGAAAAAGTGGCGAAAATCCCCGAGTGAGGAGAACAAAGCTAGGTTCAGTTCCCACCGTCATGAATACCGTGAGAAGGTCAGGCATGCCAAATGGCAGAACATCAATACGGCGATTTTGGATTGTGGCAATGATACCAAACAGTTGTTCAGAACGGTAAACAATCTTATTGGGAGAAAGCAAGATAATCCACTGCCGGAAAGTGACAGCAGTATCTCGCTTGCAAATGATTTCGCAAATCACTTCCTCCGTAAAATCAATACAATCAGGGATAACCTCCAAGAAGAACCATTGTTCATTCCCCCCATCAATGATTGTAAACATCTTATGGCTTTTCAACCATTAAGTGAGTCGCAGGTCCTTAAGCTAATACAACGGGCAAATCCGACCTATTGTCCCATGGATCCGTTTCCTACCAGCTTACTCAAAGCTCATGTCGACGTGCTACTTCCTATTTTAACATCGATAGTCAATGAATCCTTAACAATGGGATCATTTTCTTTTCAATGGAAAACAGCTACCGTCTGTCCTCTCTTAAAGAAACCCGGTCTAGACACGGTTGTCGAGAATTATAGGCCTGTCAATAACTGACAATTGTTGAAAAGGGGATGTTATTGCAGATAAATGAACATTTGCGTATTAATAATTTGTTGCCTGACTACATAAGCGCCTATCGTGAAATGTTCAGTACCGAAACAGCACTGATTAAGGTCGTCAATGACATATTGATCAACATGGATGGGCAACTGATAACACCTTTAATTGCCCTTGATTAATTGCCCAGCTGCTTTCGACACGGTCGACCACACAGTCCTTTTAAGTGTTCTTGAGAAGCAATTTGGAATAAAGGGGAAAGCCTTAGATTGGTTTTGCAACTACCTAAATGAAAGGAAATTGAGAGTTAGGGTGGGGCAGTCTTTCTCTCATGAAATGAAGCTTCCTTTCTCCGTTCCTCAAGGGAGCTGTGCTGGGCCTGTGTTGTTTAATTTATATGCAAGCACTTTACGTAACTTTATTTCGGACAACCTGCAGGGGAGGAAGGGCGTGGTGTCACTAATCGGTTATGCTGATGATCATTCTTATTATAGTTACTTTAAACCATCTAGTACTAATGAAGAGGCTCATTGTATTAGGATGCTGGAAGACTGTGCTAAAATTGTAGGCAAGTGGATGAATCTGAACAGATTGCAATTAAACTCCAGCAAAACAGAGTTTATTAAATTTGGCTCTTCAACTCAACTTCAGAAGTGTATCATTGAGGGCATTGATATTATTGACACTCATGTTAATGAAAGTATTTCCATTAAATATCTTGGGGTTCATTTAGATAATGAATTGTCTTTCTGTAAGCATATAACTGAGAAATGCAAAACTGCTATGTTTCAATTGGATCGTATTAGAGTTTTACGTAGTCATTTAAGTAGAAAATCTCTTGAGCTGATCATACATTCCTTGGTCTTATCTCAGCTAGACTACTGTTGTACCTTATTATATGGCTTACCTAATTCTTCTCTTGCCAAATTGCAAAGAGTGCAAAATTTTGCTGCAAAACTGATTTTCAACAAAAACAAGTTTGATAGTGCCACTGAGTGTCTTAAAGAACTCCACTGGCTTCCCATTAAATACAGAATCCTTTTCAGACTCTTATGTATGTCATATAAATGTCCTGGGTAGGACTTAAAACTGCATCCGGTTGTGGAGCTTGTTTAAGCGTGGGGATAATGAGGTTACCCTTTACCACAACTGCCTCCGGGGCACCCTTGGGCAAGGTGCACCTGTATTTGCCCCGGTGCTTTTTAAGTGCTGTTGCCTTTGGGCGTAGTGTTGCCTTCGGGTGTAGTGTTGCCTTCGGGTGTAGTGTTGCCTTCGGGCGTGGTGTTGCCTTTGGGGCGTAGTGTTGCCTTCGGGCGTGGTGTTGCCTTCGGGTGTAGAGTTGCCTTCGGGCGTGGTGTTTCCTTTGGGCGTGTGGGCGGAATTTGTTTGGGTGGTATGTGGTTGTGGGGAGTTGTTTTGGGGTTGGCTGTAGTGGCAGTTACTAGTAACAAAGACTTTTGTTCCCTGTTGCACGGTATGTATAGTTTGTTTAGCATTTGTGTTTGTGACCCGTCATGGTTTTGTTTGGGTTTGGGATTTTTCTTTAGTTTGCCAGTGCCTGTTTCTACGTACTTAAAAAGCTGTCATATAAATGTGTCAATGACCAGGCCCCAAATTACTTGTCAAGTTATTTTATCAAAAAGGAAAGTGGGTACTCGCTTAGGTCTAAAGGTGTTTATGTTATACCGAGAACTCGGACGAGGGCCTTTGGTGACAGGGCTTTTTGGTTTCGATGATAAGAGAAACCTATGCATTCATGATGGCGTATGTATGTGTGTATGTGTGTATGTGCGTGTGTGTGTATGTGTGTGTGTGTGTATGTGTGTGTGTATGTGTGTTTGTGACACTTTTCTCGTTAACACGATATCTCAAGAAGGGAAACTGTGATGGTTCTCAAACTTGGTACATAGATGCCCCATATTAAGAGGAAGAACCCTATTGTTTTTGGTGGGGGTCAAAGGTCATCTGGGGTCACTGGGGGTCAAACACTGAAAACCTTGTTAACACAATATCTCGAGTTACGAAGTTTGGATAAATTTCATACTTAGTATGTAGATGCGTTATGGTAAGAGGAAGAATCCTATTGTTTTTGGTGGAGGTCAAAGGTCATCTAGGGTCAGCAGGGGTCAAGCCCTGAAAACCTTGTTAACACAATATCTCAAGATAAGAAGCTTGGATGTATTTCATACTTCATGTGTAGATTTATTATGGTTAGAGGAAGAACCCTATTGATTTTGGTAGAGGTGAAAGGTCATCTGGGGTCACCAGGGGTGATACGCTGAAAACCTGGTTAACATGATATCTCCAGGTAGGAAGCTTGGATAGATTTCATACTTAGTATGTGGATGCGTTATGGTGGGAAGATGAATGCTATCATTTTTGGTGGAGGTCAAAGGTCATCTGGGGTCC
>JAIZAY010001297.1:0-17152 GCA_029531755.1 Holothuria leucospilota | reverse complement strand
GAGTAACGAGTTAGCAACAGAGCTCAACACACGCACATACGCGTCACTCGGTAAAAACCAAGTAGTACTTTATAATAAATTTGCTGCTGTTCCAAATTTCCAACCCCTTAAAACCAAAAAAGAACGTCATAAACTCACAGTCAAAATTTTCTCTGTAGACGCTCCTCTGTACGGTCTCAGGCTGATAATCACACTGAAGCTTTGAACAACAACAAGTTAGTTAGGTGATTACAGGTGATTTAAAGCCATCTAGACAGTGTGCAGCTGCTGCTGCAAGGGCTAATAGGGTGCTTGGATTGATCAAGAGGAATTTCAGTAGTTTTAGTAAAGAAATTGTACTAAATCTGTATAAGCAGTTGGTAAGACCCCACCTCGACTATGCAGCCCAGGCTTGGAGTCTTCCCCTTCTATGAAAAGGAGGAGAACAAGCTTCTTTTAGAGCAAGGTTCAGAGGAGAGCACTCGTCCTTATACCGAGGTGAGACACCTACCTTATCATGTTAGACTTAAGCATCTTGGGCTTACCACCCTGAGTGAGAAGGATTGGGGGGGGACATGCTTCAGGTGTACAAAATTTCTCTTTTGAAAGGAACTCCTTTGTCCTCTTGCAAATTTAAAGGTTCAATGTAATTCTCGGTCGAGGCCAGTGTAAGAGCTAGTTAGAATTTCCAAGGCTCGACATTAGGAAGTTCAGCTTTTCTCATAGATTGTTAAACGAGTGGAATATTCTGCCTGAGTGGTAGTTACCTCCACATTCTGGGCACTGCTTGAAGGTTAACATTGACAAGTTCTTCCATAAGTGTGGAGAATCTAATTGTGCTGGGCTCGTTTGGTGTTGGTTGGTTCTTTGTTTTCAGTTAAGGTTGTATGGACTTCAGGGCATCTTATGGGGCCTTAGCCCTCCTTTGCCCTTTAACCTGTTATGTTATGTTAAGTAATAAAGCCTATGCAAGAGTGCGCTTGCAAGGCACTTGAGTCATTCAAGCATGAGGGGAGGCACGCCAAATACGTCCTCACCTCCTTTAGTTTGTCAGTGCCTGTTTCCACGTACTTAAAAGCTCATACCTTAGTATATAGTCCTTTGTACATAGTAACACAATTTTTTGTTTGTAGGTGCATGTAAATAGTTTGCTGTTGCGTTTTTGCCCGGTCCGGTTTGGGTTCTCGCCCTTTGTTTCTCAGTGCCCGTTTCTACGTACTTAAAAAGCTCTCCCTCACCTCATGAGATCAAAACGTGCACTGAAGCTAGTCAATTGTGCATACTTATGTTTTTGTCCATCGTTCCTCTTCATAGGGGTTGGCCACATGAATGCTGGCCTGGTGTGTATAGTTGTCCTTGTGCTTCATGTCACGTCCGGTGTTTTGTTTCCATCGTTACAAAAAAGCATTGAACAGACTCAACCTGCCTGTAAATAGTTTTGCCTAGTGAGATTGTAAATAGGCCTATGTAACTGGCTTAGGTTTGGGGTGGTTTTGTACATAGTTATCGCAGAAATTTTGCTTCCTAGCGCAATGTAAAAAATTCTGTAAATAGTTCACCGTTGTGTTTTTGTTCTGTTCGTGTCAGTGTCCATGCTTGCACAATTTTGTTTGAAAGCTCAATATATGTGGGTTTGCTTTTGGTAGGGGGTTGGCCACATGGAAATTTTATGTAAATAGTTTTTAGCCTTTGTGAGATTGTAAATAGCCCTACGTCATAAGCCTGAGTTCCATGCGTTTTTTATATTGCGCGTGTGCTTTTTACGTGCGTAGAAACGGGCACAGACAAACATAAAACCCAAACCTGACTGGATGAAAACATAACTGTGAACATGCGTTTTTTTATATTGCTAGCACAGAAATATTGTTTGGTAGGAGAATTCTGTAAATAGTTGCGGTTGTGTTTTTGTCCGGCCCGGTTTGAGTTCGCCTTTGTTTCGCCGTGCCTGTTTCTACGTACGTAAAAAGACATGTTTTTGTCCATCGTTCCTCTTCATAGGGGGTTCCAAGGCCCACATTAGGTACTTTTGCCAGCCCCGTACCTGTTTTAGATGTGGAGGGGAGGGGCACGAAGCCAAGTCGTGTCCCAACAGACGTTGTGGGAAATGTTTGCAGTTGGGGCACGGCAAGGCAGAGTGTCCCAACGAGGTACGGTGCAACCTCTGTGGGGAGGAGGGACATGTGTTTGGTTCCTGCCCCACATCTACTTGCCTCTGTCAGTGCTGATGTGGGGTCGGCACTGAAACCTCGCAAACCAGGCCCACAATATTCCAACCCAGGAATTAGAGGAGGCGGCACCTTGGGTGGAACAGGACTTCCTTGCCGCTAAGCAGTGTGAGGAGGGTTACTGGACTCTTTGAGGAGCAGACTGTCCGCCACGTGGCAGGCGGCACACGGACAGGTTGAAATAATGACATTAGAGGAGGGGGACCTCGATCTGTCCTACAGATCGGGCGATGTCGGATGGCGGGGGAGCGTGCTCAGAGGCCTCTCCAAAAGGATCCACCATTCGGGGAGGTTGGTTTGATTGGTGAGGGGAGGGGCCAGAGTCTGCACTAAAGAGGTCGGCTTCGGGCGAAGTATCATACAGGGGAACCCATCACTCTGGGACGCCCCGTACCGAGCCCACGGATAAAAGATAAGGTCACAGTCAAGAGTATTTAGTAGTGAATGGGGGGGGGCTTTTTGCCGTTTGGTCCCCGTTTTCTTTTGGGGTTTCTGTTGTTGTGTCTGTGCCAGCATGCCACAAGTTTTTTTGGTAGTCAGGTGTGTAATAGGTTTGCTTTTGTTCCACATTAGGTGCCGCCGGCTACAAGCATGGGAAAGAGCACATCACATTGTTATACTGTAAATAGTGGGGGTTGGCCACATGAATGCTGGCCTGGTGTATATAGTTGTCCTTGTGTTTCATGTTCACGTCCGGTGTTTTGTTCCGGAGCACGTAAGGAGCAACCATAGTTAACAAAAAACATTGAACAGACCTCAACCGAACACTCTTCTGTGATGTAAATGGGTATGTAAATAGTTTGCCTAGTGAGATTGTAAATAGTCTATGTAAACTTAGTTGGGTTCTGGGGTGGTTTCTACATAGGATACCTTCGGAACCTCAGTGGACGCAGTCTAATGACCTCTATGTCCGCATTCTTCAATCTTCTGATTCTGAACTGAGCTTTTTAGTACTAGAAACAGGCACTGGGCAAACTAAAAGAAAAATCCCAAACCCAACCAAAACCATGGACGGGTCACAAGCACAAATGCTAAAAACAAACTCTACATACCGGAAACAGGGAACCAAGGACTTTGTTACTACTGAACTCCAGTAACGCCACTGCAGCAACCCCCAAAAAACAACTCCCACAACCACATACCACCCAAACAAATCCGCCCACAGGCCCAAAGGAAAACACCACGCCCGAAGGCAAAAATCTACACCCCACGGCAACACGCCGAAGGCAACACTACGCCCCAAGGCAAACACTACGCCCGAAGGCAACCACTACACCCGAAAGGAACACTACGCCCAAGAAGGCCAACGCACTAAAAAGCACCGGGCAAATACAGGTGAACCTGCCCAAGGGTGCCCCGGAGCAGTTGTGGCAAGGGTAAACCTCATTGTCCCCACGCTTTAACAAGCCCACAAACGGAGCAGTTAACGGCCTACCCAGACAGGAATCTGGAACTGTAGTAACGATCAAAGAGCTGGGGTGACTGCATAACTTAAACTACAAAGTCTGCCTGTAGTTATATTTATAACATCTCATGGCCAGCCCAAAAAACTATCCCAAAGCCTTTCAAACTGCAAAACAGTAGTTGCAGAAACTACACTCACAGGAAGGCTATTCAATATCGACAACTCTACAGACAAAAACTAAATTTTCAATGTTGAGCATACAAACCGCTTTGAGTAAATTCCGAACTATGACCACGGGTATGGTAATTGAATTAAACTTAGGAGAAAAACCTTCAGTAACACCTCTGTCATCAACCTCAAACAATTTTAAAAAACTCAATCATATCTCCTCTAACTACCGGTACTTGAGAGTTCGCAGCTTAAGTTCTTTAACCTTTCGTAGAAGTTAAAACCCTTCAAGGATGGAATCAACTTAGTTGCCTCCTCTGACATTTTCAATAGGCATCAATATCCCGTTGGATAATGAGGCGACCAAACAGCAGGCAGATATTCCAAATGTGGCCTAACAAGGGCATGAAATAAAAGCTTGAAGCATTGCTCATCCAAAAATGTATAAGTACGTCTGATAAGGCCCAAATACTATTAGCCTTGTTTACTGTGCTGAATGTTCTCTGAAAACCAAAGAAGACCACTGTCCACAAGAAACACCTATATCCCTCTCACAATCCGACTTTTCCAGGAACACTTCATCCCCCCCAATATAAGTGGTAACTCCAATAAGTGGTAAACTCCGAGGAAGACAAATCATGGTACCTATTTAGAGAGACAGTTAAAACCTTGCACTTATCAGGATGAAACTTCAAGCGCCACTTGTTCTGACCAACTTTGAGTTGAATCAAGATCATTCTGAAATTTTCTCAATATGTCCATACTTCTAATTTCTTAAAAAATTTCGATCATCGCAAATAAATAGGCAGTTAACGATTTCACACACTGCGGTAAATCTAATATAGATATAACAAACACAAGATAGGGCCTAAAACCACTACCCTGCGGAAATACCACTAGTAACTGCCTGCTCACTAGATTCAAACTCCATTAACAATAACCTTGTCTGGACTCTTCCATTTAAAAAATCTCAACATCGCCTAATTTTAATACTAACAGCCTATGCCCTAAGTTTCTCATAGTCTTCTGTGTGGCACTTTATCAAAAGGCCTTCATAAAGTCCATATAATACAGTATAAACACAACAACCATGTCTATCACTTTCGTCCACACATCCATAACTTCAACAACTGCAGTGTAGTCTCGACTCTCCCAGAACTAAAGCAAAAATGCATGTCAATAAACAAAAGTCTCATCTTCATATGGTCCACCATTAAAAATCGAATTTATTTATCAAGTATTTTCTGACGGTACACTTGTTAAACTGACTGGCCTATAATTCTGTGTGGAAGAAGCCTTGTCACCTTCTTAAATAGTCAGTAATATTGCAGACTTTCCAACCCATCGAGGAACTTTACCAGTGGAAGAGATAAATTAAAATATTATAGTCAACGGCTTTGTGATAGTCTGGGCTAATTTCGTTAATGCATTTGGATGAAGTCATCAGGACCAGGTGATTTGTGACAATCCAAATCTTGAAGTAGTTCAAACATTCGCATTCCTTCACCATCTTATCCATACGAGACTAACAACCGAACCGGTTCCACTAAAAGGAAACTGGACCCGCAGTCACAGTAAAGACATTGCTAAAAAATTTAGCTAGGACCTCAGCTTTCGGATCATCTTAGTCATTTTAATCTCACCACCAGCTTGATTTGTCTTGAATTGGGTATTCTGATGTAATTTTACGCTTCGAGGAGTTTGAATACTGGCACATTTTTGGTAGGGTACTCTTGATATTTTGACAATATCCTTTTACATTTGATTACCTTGCCTTTCTTACTGAATGTTGCACTTGGTTTCTGAGTCTAGTATAGTCATACTTCTTTTCGTCTCGTGTTTCCATATACCTCTGCCAACAACGAGTTTTCTCTTTATCATAGAGACAATCTTACATCAAGTGGAAGATAATTATGCTTTTTTTGCTTTAATGATTTTTTGAGGATTTGTACTTGCGTACAAAACTCAATCACAGTTGATAAATAATAGCATAAATTTATCTGTTAGCTTATTAACGATCATCACCTTGCAAAAGCTTTTCCCAATTGAATCTATCTCTGGCCTCATTCCCACGTTATTTACCTTTAAAAAAGTTGTACTTTTCTTAATAACATTGTGTACATGGGTCAAAAAACATCTAAAAAGTAACTGAATTTTAACAGTGGTCACTATGTCCTTAAGGAACTCGTGTATTGTTACATCCTGGACCATGTCCTCCTCATTAGTGAAAATTAAAATCCAAGCATTATAGGTTCACTGGTTAACTCCTTGATTCTAGTAAACTCCTAACATGTTGGGAGAGAAAATTATCTCGACACCATTCTCTAAAAATTTGAACTTGGCTATCACCATTACAGCTTAGAGACTCAATTGATTCTGGGAAAAATTAAAATCCCCCATGATGAGATGATGAGGTAAACAATTTTGGTAACCTCGAAATGAGGGAATTTAATCATTAAACTGTTCCACATGACAATTTGGACTCTTGTAAATGACAAACAATCAGCAACTTTTCATTACCCTGTATTTTATGTGAACCCAAACACTTATCCTTTAAAGTTTGAATGTACTTGACACTCGTCAGCCAACACCCATCTCTTATATACAGAGCCACTCCTCTCGATAAAGCCTGTTCCATGTGACAAAAATATGTGTGAAAACTAATATGAAGCTCTGCATTACCAGGAAGAAATCTGTAATTTTTAGGATAGACTTCAGGGATAGCAATAAACATCCCACTTTGCTACTTTTAACCCTCCATTGTAGTTCATCAAGTTTGTTAGATAGGCTGTCAGCACTGTATAAAAACAATTCAACAATCATGCTGGAGTCATCATTTCTCGATTTAAACTATTAACACTATTTACATTATTTACAACATACTCTTGTAGACTTCACATAACTTTAACTTTTACTTTCATCACCTTTCTTCCCAGAATGCCTCTCACAACAAGATGAAAATCCCCGATTCCCAGCTCTCGTTTTTTTGTTTTGCCTTCAGCCAATTCTTTTTATTAATTTCCCTTTTCCTTTGGAGCATATCCTTGGGCCACACTATGAACCTTAAGATCCTCAGAGGCTGAAGCCAAATTACCAAAGTTGACAAGAACTTGCTTTTTGATTTTGTATCTTCAAATATGACTCTCATGGGTCTCCTTTCCACACCGCCCCTTCCTTTTACTACCCTTTTTACTCAATCTGTACTTTTTAATTCCTTCAATATCAGACTCATAACTGTGCATAGCTATCCAATAATTGAAATTCCCTTCTTTGCGAGCCTCCCCATCTCTTTGTCCGACTCTTTTGCATTGAAAAAGATAACATTCAACTTCTTTGTCACTTTCACGGAATTCAGTTAATTGCCATTTAAAGCTGTTTGAACATTGTTCAGCAAGCGCCACCCTTTTCACGTTTCCTTTATCAAATCTGCTACATCTTCAAAACACTTGTTTTGTGAGATGATTTTTTCTCAAAATCATTTAATATTTTCTCCAACTTACTAAAATAATCTTTAAATCTCTCCTCAATTTCCTTTTCTATCCTGATTATTTAACAGCCTTATTTTCACATGGGGACAGTACCAATGAAGATCAGATCTTTTTGCAAAGAGCTTATACCAGCTGCAGATAAGCCTAAACATGTCTGCAAAAATGCTTTTCACAATACTCACATTCAGAAGCTCGCACTTCCCCCCCCCCCCCCCCCCTGAAAATTCCTTGTCGCAAAGTTACATAACCATATTTCCTCTGCACCTGAGCTTCTCATGGCCTAGCAATAGACTAACTCTGAGTAGATAATTTTGGGGTTTGACATTGTCCTTGCTAGGTACCTTATCTCAGGATGCCAATAATAATCGCTTCAGTGCAAGTGAGACAAACAAGAACAAGACCCCCAAAACACTAATGTAAACACACTTAGCCCTAGTGTCTAGGCTTATCCCTACAGGCATATAACCAAATTCAACACAAAAGAGGAACTAAATACCTTCAAGCTTGCAATGTCATTACCATACCGTAGTAAATCTCTCTTATCAATAAACATTGACTTAGGCTGCAGACATAGCTAGGCGACACGCTATCCATGCACATATGCATTCATAGGATAATGGTATTATACACAACTGCCTACCAACTTACATTACCTACCACATGTGTCAAAAAAAAACATCCTCTAAAAAAAACACTAAAAATAAACCCATCCACACATAACACTACAGAATTCCGCTGAATAATCCTCTAAAATAAAAACAAAATGAAGCCAGTATTTAAATGAAACCCAGGCCTAAAACCAGAACCATAAAGCCAAAAAGGCTTAGTGTTCCTTGACCATGAAAATGTACTTGTCTATTACTATGGTGTTCAAATCCGACAGTGTTAATAGTACCATGACTGTCTGTCTGAACAATTTTGGGCCACAGAATGTCTATGGTGATGGGCACAGATCAAAACAGTGCTGATACCATATGAACACCATATTAAGTTCTTAGCTAAGGGGACAGGGCTCTACACATTACATACAAGTCTGCTAGATGAGGGTTGGCTCAAACCCACACACCAGGTAGTAACAGTTAAACCATGAAAAGTCCTCATGGGCTATGCAAAATGGGAGTTGTAATAGCCTTCGGAGGCGTCGAGTGCAAGTGTCCTTCTGGGCAGGTGAATAAATTTGTCAAGTGGGGGCAATAAGGGACAGTAGTAAAAGCTTCAGAACTTTAGAGCCTGGAAGTGGGATGCTGACCCACACTAGCATTTTTTTTTGCCCTAACAACATTTAAGGAAAAAACTAACCACTAACAAGTTTATCGCCTTAAATACACCTGGTATATCAGGTATGTCGGCCCTTCTGAAATTCCTCCCTGGGAAGTTCATGTGGACGCTATACCTCTCGGCCTTTCAATACCCTTCTGGGCTACAAGGCCTAGGTATCCAAAGTATACTTAACCATAACAGGTTCAAGGGCAAAGGAGGCTAAGGCCCCATATGATGCCCTCAAGTCCATAAACTACTGAAAACAAACAACCAACACCAAACAGGCCAATTCAGTAGATTTCTACCACAGTCATGGAAGAACCTTGCAATCGTTAACCTTAAAGCAGTGCACTGATGTGGAGGTTACTACCCAATCAGGCAGACTATCCACTCTTAAAACAAATGAGAGAAGCTGAACTTCCTAATGTCAAGCCTTTGGAAAACACTTTACCAGCTCTACAATGGCCTTGAACACAAAAAAATTCCTTTGAACTTTAAATAACTACAAAGATGACTTAGGCCTGTACTGACATAAAAAGTTTTTCATTAACAAAAGCTATTTGCATCGTAGCCTATCCTCCTCTTATATTTGTCAAAACACAATGGTCAAAAGGCTTAAACTATAGGCGAGCTAGGCTTAGGCTAACTAAAGTAAGACAGGGTAGGCATAGGGCTAATGCCTAATGCATGAAAATGTCTCCAAAATAGAACTCTTTGAAAAGTTTTCCAGCATAACAATGCAGCATTCTTCACTTGTAGGCCATAATTTATCCATGAAGGTCAATAGTACAATACTATATGAGTTCAACCTTCCCGTCCCACTGTTCTATAACTGCCATTGCTAGATAAATTGTGCAGGCGTGAGCTACACACTGCAACAATCCCAGTTCTGTACAAAAACTTACATTGAACTGTTACTGTGTAGGCTAACCATACATACGTAACATGGTAGTTAACACTAGGCTGTTGCTGCTTACAACAAGAACTGTGGCCCCATGCTTTGGAGGACAAATCTCTCGGTTATTTTTCAAAAATAAGAAATATAGCTCAAAATCAGTTTGTGTCAAAAAACTCAATGGATAAGATCTGGGTTGTAAAACAAAGATCATTCCCCCTTCGCTACGATTGAGTCCATGCACCGGTAACGCCGTTGGAAGAATAATACCATACAATTGTGCGAGTCCTATTTGGCCAAGTGCACACCGCATTTTTTTTCTGCAGAGCAGATAGTCCAAAATGTTGGTCGCTATCTGCCCGCATAAAAAATATTTCTCTGCAAAACCCCCCCCACCCATAGAAAATAAAGTATTTCTAATGGTGCACCCGTGATCACCACAGAATGGAAAAGCTATGACACGCCCCCAATCGTACAAAAAGTTTGTAGGACGTTAAACTGCATCCGTTTGGTGGAGGCTGTAAAGCGTGGGGATAATGAGGTACCCTTTGCCACAACTGCCTCCGGACACCTTGGGCAAGGTGCGCTGTATTTTTGGACCCAGTTTTGTCAGTTTGTTTGTTTTTTGTGTAAATAGTGTATATTAGTTGTACATAGTGTAAATATAGGCAAGTTGACTCCACCCCGGGGACCCCTAGTGGCAGTGGACCCCCCGGGCCCCCCGGACCCCTCGTGGCCCTGTTGTGGTGTCTGGTTTTTTGGTGTTGGCGGTATGAGTATTATGCTTTATGGTGGCCGGGGGGAGGTTGGTCTGTTGGGTATGTGGGTTGTTGTCGTGTGTGTGTGGCGTTCTATGTTGTAATGGAACATAATTTTCTGTTTGATTTGGTGGTGTGTGGATAGTTTTGCATTTATGTTCCTGTCCGATCCGGTTTGAGTTTGTTTTTTGTTTGTATGTGCCGTTTCGATGCACTTAAAAAGCACGTACAAAAGTGTAGGGAAGCCATAACCATGCACCAGCTCATTGACTATTTGTGTGTTTTGGCTGAGTAAAACGGCAACCACATCACCACAATTCGAACGGTAATAGGTCGCGTACAGATACCATTCATTAGCAGCATATCATTATTGATTCGTCGAGATACGGATTGTCCATGAGGTCATGGTTTAATCTTAGAGCGTGTAGTAAGTATACGAGATCGTTATGACATCATTTGGATTGACTGCGTTGATATCTGAGCTACCGTTAGACTAGAATGAATTTAAGAAAATGCCAATTTTAACCTCAAAATGGCATTTAATCTCTATGAAATTTTAGGACAAAAAGTACCAAAATAATGCAAGCTACACAGCAAGTTCAAGTTAAAACCAAAGTTTTACATTCAAAGATATTGTGGCTCGGGACGATTTTGAACGTTTTGACCGCTAGTGACCCCAAATGACCTTTGACCTCCACCAAAAACGATAGGGATCATCTTCCTAATATGGGTCATGCACATGCCAAGTATGAGATTCCTTGAAGTTACATATCTTGAGATAGAGTGCTTACAAGCAAATTCCAAGGTATTTACCATTTGACCTCTGGTGACCCCAAATGACCTTTGACCTTCACCAAAAACAATAGGGATCATCTACTCAGTAAGGGGTATCTACATGCCAAGTATGAGATCCCTAGAGATTACCCTTCTTGAGATAGAGTGTTTACAAGCAAAGCGTCACATACACACATACATACACACACGGCATCACCATCGCATAGATTCCTCTGACTACGTCAAGGAATCAAAAACTACAGACAGTTTGACACCCATTTTCACTATAGGCAGTCACCCACTGTTGCTGCTAAGCAATGATGGTTTTGTACATAGTTATCGCAGAAATTTTGTTTGCTAGCGCAATGTACAGAATTCTGTAAATAGTTCACCTTTGTATTTTTGTCCGGTCGGGTTTCAGTTCTACTTTGTTTCTTCGTGCCCGTTTCTACGTACGTAAAAAGCTCTCTTTCTCATGGAATACCGGGGGGGGGGGGGGGGGGGGGTTTTTAATTAAATAGAAACAGGCACTGAGAAACAAAACGAAAACTCAAACCGGATCGGACGAAAACGTAACTGAGAACCACTCTATCCACACACAGCAAAGGAAACGAAAGAGTCTTTGTTACCACGAACCACCAAAGATCAACAACACAAGCCCAAAGGCATCAAACACGTCCAAAGGCAACACCACGCCTGAAGGCAACCACAGCACAGAGGGACATGTCTTTGGTGCATGCCCCGAATTGTATTCTGCTCATGCCAGTGAGGATGTGGGGCAGGCACCTGAGCCCTCGCAACTAGGCCCGGAATATTCCACTCAGGAATTGGAGGAGGTGGCACATGAGGTGGAACAGGACTCCCCATCCAAACAGTGTGAGGAGGGCAACTGTGACTCCTAGGCGGGCTCTCCACCATCCTTAGCCAAAACGGAACCCAAGGGAGGCTCCAATCATGACAAATAGAGAGGACCTCCACTCCTCCTCAGAGTCGGTTTCGTCTGTCGGATGATGGTTTGGTCGATGTGATGGTTGGAGAAGCCTGCTCGGAGCCTCCTCAAGGATCCACCTTCTGGGGGGGTTGGTTTGATTGGTAGTGAGGGGGAGGGGTCAGAGTACTTGCACTGAAGGAGGTCGGGCCTCGGGTGAGGTGTTCAGAGTGGGGAGGACCGTCTCTCGAAAGACCAGTACCGAGCCCAAGGACTAAAAAAGATCAAGTCCAGCAAGAGTGTAGTCTTGCCCTTTAGGTTTGCCTTTGTTTCCCACATTGGCGTCTTTCAGGCTATGTGCGTGTGAGGAGTACATTCGTGTGGGCTGGGGGTTGCCACATGAACACTGTTCCAGTCCGGTGTTTTGGTTTCGGCTGTGTCGTGAATTTTGGTTTCTTGCCAATGTAAAGGAATCTGTAAATAGTTGTTATGTTTGAGTCTTTGTTTCGCAGAGTGCCAGTTTTCTATGTACGTAAAAAGGGCCTGTGGTGTGCAGATGTGTTGGGTCGGGGCGGTGTTGCGGTGGGTGACGAGAGGACTTTCGTTTTCTTTGCAGCGTGTGAATGGTTTTTGGTATTGTGTTTGTCTTCCGATGGGTTTTGTTTAGTTTTGTTTGCGATCGTGTCCGTTTCGAAGCACGTTAAAGGAAAATAACGGACACGGGACCACTTGTTTCGTTGAAATCACTATTTACAGTTTATTTACAGTATATACAAGTATTTACACGAAAACAAAACATCCCAAAGAGATCGAACGGGCCCGGTGGGGATGGGAACGTTCCACTCCTCTCGGGAACGAATGAAATGGGGCAAATACAGGCGCACCTTGCCCAAGGGTGCCCCGGAGGCAGTTGTGGCAAAGGGTAACCTCATTATCCCCACACTTAAACAAGCTCCACAACCGGATGCAGTTTAAAGTCCTACCCAGTCCTACCATGGAATACCGAAGTGGAGTGTGAAGGAGAGGTAGAATGAAACCTATTTCTTGCATCTCCTTGTGCCATGTAAAAGTTTAAAACTCGTCGTTTGTCGTAAAAAAGCACTTGTAAATATTGAATTTGTTTGTAAATATGGAACTACTGTAATTTGTAAATAGGACTGTGTTTGTACAATATGTTGTAAATATGTATATATGTGTATGTAAATATCTGTACATAGTTCTATTACTGTAATGAACATAATTTTGTTTGATTTAGTTGTTTGTAAATAGTTTGCATTTATGTTTCTGCCCGACCGGTTTGAGTTTTTGTTTTTGTTTGTATGTGCCGTTTCGATGCACTTAAAAAGCACACGTTGTTTGTCGTGCTTGGCTTGCATCACTGTTTGATAACGTTAGTTATATTACTTAGCCTACAACTGTAAAATTAAGTGTACTGTGTGATAACCGTACTATATTGCTTACAAACTATAAAACTTTACAGTGTACGCTTTGTCCTGTATTAAAAGAGTAGGTTTGCCGTGCTGGTTTTTTTTACCTTTGTTCGCCTTGTGGCCTCTAGCCACACTCACTTGCTGCTATGCCCGGAGGTCGGGATAGCACAATCGTAAAGTTGCAGTTCGAGTCGGAGGTGAATGTTACACCCCCTCAAGTGTTTACTGTGTTAAAGAACAACAGGGTGGAAGTTAAAGAGATTGAGATGTTGCAGGCGCTTGCCGCCCGCAACACGTACGACCTAAAGTTCAGGTCAGATGCTGCCCAGGGCAGCACATTTATTGTAAATTGGGGGTTGGCCACATATGTAAAGGATTCTGTAAATAGATATGCTTGAGTTCTTTGTTTCCCCGTGCCTGTTTCTATGTACGTAAAAAGAAAAGGTTCATGGTATTCTGGATTGGTGTGGGGTCGGGGTCGGGGCGGTGGTCAATGTCGGCGGCGGGTGTTGGTGGTTCTGTTTGTTGGTGGTAACAGAGACTTTGGGTTTGGGATTATCCTTTAGTTTGTCAGTGCCTGTTTCTACGTACTTTAAAAAGCTCTCACTTTCGTTTTCTTTGCAGTGTGTGAATGGTTTTTGGTATTATATTTGTCATCCGACGGGTTTTGTTTAGTTTTGTTTTCGATCGGTTAAAGGAAAATAAAAAAAGTTCAAAACTTAGAATGGAAGGGTATCAAGTCATATCCAATGATCCCAAATTCGTCAGAAGTATTTACACTGTAGAAGTATTTGCCTTTATGTTCCTGTCCGATCCGGTTTGAGTTTTTTTTTTTCTTTGTATGTGCCGTTTCGATGCACTTAAAAAGCCCCCACTGTGCCAAACTTGAAGACGTTGTTTGAGTACACAGATCCTTCGCTCGTTCTACACTTTCTCAAAAGTAACCTTTACGTGAAATTTTGACGTGACTCCCACATTGGCTTTTGTTTAGATATCTTAGTATTTTGCCCAGTCCTTTTTCCTTTTAGGTAATTTCACCTCACCATTACCCTTTTTTATCTAGCTGACACTATATAACATATTCGTGTTGGTGTGTCGTTAAACCCCATCTAACTAACATTTCCAATGAACCTTCCCATGACTCATTCTATTCACTGTCTTTCTCTTAGAAGTTAAAAGTACTGAAGAACTTTAAATTTTTAAAGAACTAGAAATCTTGTTCTAAGCCTAGCTTTTTAAGTGCATCGAAACGACACATACAAACAAAAAACAAAACTCAAAGAGGATCGGACAGGAACATAAAGGCGAAACTATCCACACACCACCAAATCAAACAGAAAATTATGTTCATTACAACAATAGAACCACACACACACTGACAACCCAAATACCCCACAGACCAGCCTCCCCCCGGCCACACTGAAAACAAAGCCCCACAAAGACCACACACCCAAAGACAACACCACGCCCGAAGGCAACACCACGCCCGACGGCAACACCAAGCCCGAAGGCAACACCACGCCCGAAGGCAACATCACGCCCGAAGGCAACACCACGCCCGAAGGCAACACCACGCCCGAAGGCAACACCACGCCCGAAGGCAACACCACGCCCGAAGGCAACACCACGCCCGAAGGCAACACCACGCCCGAAGGCAACACCACTTAAAAAGCACCACCAAACTGAACTGAACTGGGCAAATACAGGCGCACCTTGCCCAAGGGTGCCCCGGAGGCAGTTGTGGCAAAGGGTAACCTCATTATCCCCACACTTAAACAAGCTCCACAACCGGATGCAGTTTAAAGTCCTACCCAGTCCTACCATGGAATACCGAAGTGGAGTGTGAAGGAGAGGTAGAGGTTACTCCCACGTTTAAACAAACTCCACAACCGGATGCAGTTTAAAGTCCTACCCAGGACTAAGCCATATCTAACTTGTTTATCAAAGTTTGGATTGACTGTACCATGTTTCAGTGTGAAGCCCCTCTTTTAATACTTTTATGTATGGATGAAGTCAGTGCACTTTCGGTACGTGCTAAAAAAAGGTACCGTGTCCATTACAGGCAGTGGTAAAATTTAAGGGTGTCTCGAAAATGGTTCAATTTCTTGTTTTTGCAATGTTTTAGCATCAGTTGAAATTTGAAGAGAGATGATTGAAGGATGGTATGTAATTTTTTTTTTTTTTTTTTTTTTCGTCCTCAGACTCGGTGATGTCGGATGGCGGGGAGCGTGCCTCAGAGCCTCCTCCAAAGGATCCACCTTCGGGGGAGGTTTGGTTTGATTTGTGCGAGGGGGAGGGGCCAGAGTCTGCACTAAAGAGGTCGGCCTCGGGCGAGGTGTCAGACCAGGGAATGCGTCACTCTGGGACGCCCCTACCGAGCCCAAGGTTAAAAAAGATTAGATCCCAGCAGGAGTATTTAGTTTGATTGGTTTTTGTTCACGCTGGTCCCAGTGTCTTTTGGGGTTTCGTTGTTTCGTGTCAGTGTTCCATGCTGCACAGTTTGTTTGAAAGCTCAGTGTATGTGGGCAGTACGGCCGGATTAAGGTATGTAGGGGGCCCGAGGCCTATGTCACTGTGGGGGCCCTTAACACTATCTAAGCGGAGCGCCACCATCGGTTGGCGCGGAGCGGACAAGAAAAAATTGGGCTAACACGTCCCCTAGATTGCAGGAAATGGCACTTCCCATGTCTATAGATATCCAAAATATACTGTCACATACAACTGATATATACTGTTACAACACATACATTTACCCAGAATTTTTGTTCTGTTACAGACAAAAAAAAAAAACATACATTTACCCTTAATATTTTTGGTTGATTTTTTTTTTTTTTTTTTTTGTGGGGGCCCGAGGCATTTGCCTCGCTTGCCCTCATTGTTAATCCGGCACTGCCAACAATACATCGAAATCTTGATGGGTACTTGAGGCCTTAGTATGTAATTTATGTTGGTAAATTGAGAAGGACTGTTGCCCGAATTTTCATATGTAGAGCTCAAAATTTTATGGTTTTTAATGGGGTGATTTAAATTTAATATTTTTGGCATCGGTCTTTAGTCAATAACAGATGCCCGGAAATAATTGACACATATATAAGTCTGATTCTGAATGAACCTTCACTGAGACAATACATTCCCATGTCCACTTTATCATATATCATAGCTTATTGTGTGCTTTTTAAGTGCATAGAAACGGACACTTGTCAAACAGAAAGGCCCAAAACCGGACCGGCAAAAACGCAACTATTTACAAAACTATTTTACATGGAGCTGGCAAACGAAAAATTCTGTGGCTAACATGTACAATCACCCCAGCCCACCCACCACACAGGACTATTTACAAAGGAAAAACTAATGGAAGCAACACAATATTTACAGGTTAATCGTCACCCGGCCCGCCCTTACCGAAACGAGTGGAACCCCACCGCCTGCCGAACGTCGTCCCTGGCAAACGAACGAAGTCAGCCTTCACCCTGAGCTTAATCTCTGTCCACACCGACGCCAGGAGGACGTCCGCGGGCCCCCCCCCCCCCCCCCCTCTCCCCTAAATACAATATTACACCGGTCTCTCCATAAGGCCAGCTTTATGGAGGCCGAAACAAAGGTAAGTATCCCGCGAACACTTGTATTGCATCGCGGGGGTGACAGACCATACAAAGCGTAGTCATAGCTTATTAGCTTTACATTGGGTTTTTTTTCGGCATTTTGCTCGTACAAATCTGTCAATGATCTCTTCACAGTCTAGATTTTTCAACAGCTCATTCTCAATTGACATTAGGGAAAGGCAGGTCAGCCTGCTTTGGACCATGCATGTTCGCTTTTCACTTTTAATGAGTTTGAGCTTA